>APFE031716800.1:80323-116082 GCA_000404065.3 Pinus taeda
GAGAATGAGAAATCAATCACACATGAAAACAAAAGAATACTCCTGGAAAACCTCAGCTAAAAACCCTGATCTATGTATTATCGTAAAAGTGGAAATATGCATGGATTACACAAAGCTTTAGCTCACAAGATATCCAGCTCTGAGTACAATCCCTCTGCTGCTCATAGACAACAATGAATTCTCACAAACCTTCTCCTCTGCCCTCGAAGCCTCCTATTTCCTTGCGAAGTTTCTCGTGGGGTCTAGTGCTGCCACCTGTGTGAATTCACCTCTCACACAAGTCACCAAAATCAGAAATAACTGTGCAATTCTCAAGGAGATAATTCCTTCTGCATGGATGACATTACTTTATAGGAAAACTCCTCCAACTGATAGTACAGTGTCCCTTCCTTTGATCTCAATTGGGTCTTTCTCTGAACTGACATGAATGAGTTATTTATGAGAGATTATTCAGTTATTTGGAGAACAGTAGTTGCATGCATGCATGCATTAACTAATTGAACTCACAATTAGTTCCTCCATCTGATTGAAACTAATTTAACTTGACTTAACTCAGTTAACTGAGATAAATAATTACAAGTCAAATACAACTCATCCTCATCTCCTTAATTAAGGGATATGTTATCAAAGGGATAAATGTAGAATGTCTTCAAAAAGACTTCATGTTTGATTTTCTCCAACTAATTAAATCAACATGAATTAATTAATTATTTTCCAAAGAGCTAGTGAGACTAAATTTGAATTTTAATTAACAATATTGATTCAAGGACAAATAAAAAATTGGAATATATCCTGAAATGTTATTTATAGCAATGCTATTTTTAGCATGTCTATTTTTTTCTCTTTCCAACAGAGTTGGAGTATATAGTGAATGCTATTTATAGCAATGCTATTTTTAGCATTTCTATTTTTAGCATTTCTTGTTGCTATTTTTAACACTCCCTCTCAACAAAAAATACATTCAACTCGATCCCGAGAGCCTTTGGAATGTTCTGCATGCAACACTTCTCTTAAATGTTGTTGCTCCAACAACTCTAGAAACACAAAAAAATCCAAACTTAATGAGAATTATGCCTCTGTCATCAAAGTCTTTGACTGTTATTGCCTCTGACGACTGAAAACTCTACACCTATGTGCCCTTCAGTATCTGAATTCTCTAGCCTTTGTCACTTTGATCTATGATTTCATCAATCACACTGATTCCTCCTGCTACATTTGTGTTGTTGCTGCTCCTATCTCCAAGCATGCATCCACACTGCACCTCCTATCACGATGTTGCATCATGCTGCACTACAACTCAGTTACTGCGAAGTAAGTAACTAATCTCCCAACTGACTTCCCTATTGGGCTAGAAATGCCCTTTGATGCTGAAGCTCCCTCTACTGCTCCATCTGCATCTGTCTCTACCCACTCAGCCAGTCCTGCTACTCCTCATCAGGACTACCATAACAAGATCTAATCAAAGAGGCTAGGTACCCCAAAGATCTTGCCCCTATTTCAACCTTCTTGGAATTATCACTTAACATTGCCCCACCTCACACTTGGAGGTATGGTTGCATGTGATACCTATGCCCACTTTGCTCGAAATTTCCCCCTACTGGAGGTCTCTACATGAGTGGATGCCTCCACTCGATCTCCTCTTATTTTCTCCAGTTATGTCTACTCCATAACCTCCTAAAGCTGCTTCACCAATTGTGGCTCCTCCTTACTTTTCTAAGACTTCTTCTAGTGCTGCATGTTGAGAGGTAATGTACTCTCCCTCTCAACCACCAAGTCGCCAACATTTGCCTTGCTCCTCAAGGCTTTGCATGCATCTTAAACCTTAAGAGCATACAAGTTCTTGGCTAGCACACCAATTTGTTTCATCTTTCCCGCTGTCATGAAATTCTCTATAAAAAGAGTTGATTTTAAATCAACGATATCTCCCTCATTTGAATTCCGATTCAGCTGATTTCTTTTTTGAATTTGGGTATTTTTCTGTAAGGAATCCAGATCTGCTATTTGTCTCTGAAAATTTTGCACAAATTTTTTTATATTTCCTCTGCAAACTCGCAACCCATTTTTTTTTTTTTTTTTCGAATTCTCTTCTTCATATACTGTTCACTACTCCGATAAACTCAGCGCTGCTACCATGCATAAATTTTGCTATGGATCAGCTAGCTTTGATACCATGTAGAAATTCCCACTGTAGATCAACAGATTATGCAATATACTAAAGCAAAATACCACATCTACTTGTACAACAAACTTGTGGAAGCTTAATCGATTTTGAGCAAGATCGAGTAGAACACATATAACTGAGAATGAGAAATCAATCACACATGAACACAGAAGAATACTCTGGGGAAAACCTCAGCTAAAAACCCCAACCTTTGTATTATCATACAAGTGGAAATATATCCATATTACATAAAGCTTTAGCTCACAAACTATTCATCTTTTAGTATAATCTCTTTTGTGCTCATAGATAGTCAAAGGCTTCTCACAAACTGTCTCCTTTGCCCTGCAAGCCTCCTATTTCCTTGCACAGTTTCTCTTGGGGTCCAATGCTGCCACCTGTGTGAATTCAGCTCTCACACAACTCACCAAACCCATAAATAACTGTGCAATCCTGAAGGAGATAATTCCTTCTACATGGATGAGTTTCCTTTATAGGAAAATTCCTCCAACTGATAGTACATTTTCCCTTCCTTTAATATCAACTGGGTCTTCCTCTGAACTGACATGCATGGGTTATTTATGAGATAATATTCAGTTATCTAGAGAACACTAGTCGCATGCATGAATGCATTAACTGACTGAACTGATAATTAGTTCCTCCAACTGTTTGGAACTAATTTACCTAGACTTGAATCAGTTAACTCACTAACTAATTACAACTCAAATACAACTGATCCTTATCTCGTAAATTAAGGGATAACTTCCTCAATCAAAGGGATAATTGTTGCATGTCTTCACAAATACTTCATGTTTGATTTTCTCCAACTAATTAACTAAGATAGATTAATTAATTATTTTTGAGAGAGTTAGTGAGAATAAATTCGAATTTTAATTCTCAATTTTGATTCAAGGACAAATAAAAAATTGGAATATATCCTAAAATGCTATTTATAGCAATATTATTTATAGCATTTCTATTTTTTGTTATTTCCAACAATGTTGGAGTATATCATGAAATGCTATTTATAGAAATGCTATTTTTAACATTTCTTATTGCTATTTTCAACAACCTCCTCTATCACTTGAAATCCCCTAAACATCCCCATTTCCCTAGCCAAATTAATATTTTGAGTGATACCATCCATAAACTAGATAAGTGTTAGGGGATATCCAAACTTCTCCCTTGAAATGCGGAGCTAGAGTGTTCCCTTGATGCTCTTGACAATGACTTTCTATATCAGCTTAAATATAATAGTGCCTTTTGTACCATTCCAAGTGTTAAGTGACAATCCCTTCCTGTGCGATGATAATCATATTGCTCTTCCCAAATGCCCATTTAGTGAGCTTCAAGAACCAAAGTTTTATCTTTTGAAAACTCAGCCATATGAAAGATCCCTTTCTTATACCTCCACTACCCTAATCCAGTTTGTGATAAGTCTTCTCTTAAGGTATTTTGCTAATATAATCTCCTTCCAAATGGCTTCACCAAATAGTTCCAACCTAGGGGACTTCATTAATAATGACTAACCATGTACCCTTGTTTTTAGAATAGCCCATCCACCCAGTACTCTTGGGCTAGAAATAGAGCTCCACTTAATCCGATAATTTTTTTTATTCTCATGAGTCTCTCAGACCATAGGAGTCTTGTTAAAACTAAGGGGATCTCAGAAATAATGTGTGCCAGAAGGGAAAATAGATGCACCCAATATATTGTCAACTGTTAAAGGAGAAATTGAATCAAAGTGAACCTCCTACCCAATGGTGAGTTCAACATTTGAGCTTCTTCGAAAATTTAGAGAGTAGCCATGTCTAGTCAGGGAAAGGGTAGTATGAAATTTGTGATTCCCATTTGTGTGGCAGCATAGGAAGCTGAATAAAATTAAGAGGATCTTAGAAATAATGAGTGTGGGAATGGAAAATAGTGGCATCCAATATATTCTGAATTGTTGAAGGACATGTTGAATCAAAGTGAACCTCCCATCCAGTGAGAGCCAAAGGGTGAGTCCAACATTGGAGATTCTTCCAAAATTTAGAGAGTAACCATGTCTAGTCCCAAAAAATATAGTTGTTAGGCTTCAACCTACATCCCAAATAGGTAAAGCCTTTATGAAGGGGCATGGTGGAGACACCAAATATCTGAGCAATGTGATTTATATGGTAAGGGTTCCCATGTGAGAAAATAAGAACAAACTTTTGTCGATTTACAATAAATACACAAACGTCACTCAAACACTGAAAGATGTGTTGTAAATCCTCTCAGTGTCATTTGAAATGTATGAATATCATCTACAACAAAAATGTTAGTGATACTAACCTCCTTTGTCATTATAAATCCCTTAAACATCCCCATGGCCCTAGCCAAATTAATATTTTGAGTGATACCATCCATAGCCCTCATAAATATTAGGGGAAATCCAAACTTCTCCCTTGCAATGTGGAGCGAGAGTCTTCCCTTGATTCTCTCCATAATGACTTTCAATATGATCTTATGTATAATAGTGGCTTATGTGAGCCAAGTTTAAGTGAACATCCCACAATCTCGTCGTGTGTGATGTTAATCATATTTCCCTTCCTAAATGCCCATTTAATAGCTTGAAGAACCAATTTTTTTTCTTTTGAAAACTCAACCATATGAAATATCCCTTCCTTGTCCTGATCTCCGCTACCCTAAACCAATTTGTGATACGCCTTCTCTTAACGTATTTTGCTGATATAATCCTCTTCCAAATGGCTTCACCAAATAGTTCTAACTTAAGGGACTTCATTAATAATGACTAACCAAATACCTTTGTATTTAGAATACTGCATCCACCTAGTAATCTTGGGATTGAAATAGAGCTCCACTCAATAAGATAAAATTTTAGATTCCCATGAGTCCTGGACCATAGGAAGCTCGCTAAAACTGAGGGGATCTGAGAAATAATGTTTGCGAGAAAGGAAAATAGATGCATCCAATATATTTTCAACTGTGATAGGACATATTGAATCAAAGTGAACCTCCTCCCCAAAGGCGAGTCCAACATTTGAGATTTTTCCAAAATTTAGAGAGTAGTCATGTTTAGTCACCTAAAGGGTAGTGTGAAATTTGTGATTCCCATCTGCCTCACAGCATAGGAAGTTGGCTAAAACTAAGAAGATCTTAGAAATAATGTGTGTGGGAAGGGAATATAGATGCATCCAATATATTGTCAATTTTTTATGGACATATTGAATTAAGGTGAACCTCCCACCTAGTGAGAGCCAAAGGCTGAGTCCAACATTTGAGTTTCTTCCAAAATTTAAAGAGTAGCCATGTCTAGTCCCCCAAACTATATTTATTAGGCTTCAAAATACATCTAAAATAGGTAAATCCTTCATTAAGGGGTTTGGTGGAGACCCTAAATGTCTTAGCATTGTGATTTATATCTGAAGGGTTCCCATGTGAGAAAATAACAATCATGTTTTCCACAAAAACAGAAAGCGCATTGACACTCATTTTCATTTCATCGATGAGCTTGTCAATCAAGGTGACATAGTACTTCCTTTTTGTGGTTCCAAAGATCAACTAGCAGATATTTTCACAAAGCCATTGGGCAAGAATGTATTTGAATTTCAATGAGAACAATTAGGCATTATAAGTATCTCTAAACATAACTGTTAATATTAGGAGAGGACGCTGAGATATTAATCTCACTGTCAGTTAGGCGTCATCTCATTTGATTTTGTTGTTTCCTAAGTGTTATAGACAATTCATTTTTACTTCAGTTCTACTCCATAGGTGTTGAGTTCTACTTCAATAATTTATTATTAATGTTTACTCTGCAATCTATTTAACCATTTTGAATATTGAGAAGAGAAATATCTTATCGACATTTTTTGTCATTTTCTTCTTTAAATTCATATGTATCTCAACATAAATGTAGATGGTAGAATTGATGCACAAGATAAAATAAAATCTAAAAAGTTTCTATATACACTATTATGTACGTGAATTTAGGAATTAACACCTAGAGAAATCCATGACTTCACGGCATTTTGAAAAACTTCATTGAATAGTTTGACAAATTAGATAAAAATATTTATGAAATTAACCCGTGAAGAAATCCATAGCTTCAAGGTGTTTTGAAAAACTACATTGAGTATTTTTCCAACATAGATAACAATATTTATGGAGGTTGAACTTCTATTTATCTTCTAATCAACAACGAGATATGCACAAAAGCCCTAACAAAATAAATATATGTCATTTGATGGGTAGAAAATTTAATGGAAATATGCAACCTATAAGAAACAAACCATTCTAAACAATTGTTTGGTATGTAGAGTATTTTCTGCATCACAATTATTTTGAGGAGGATTGTGAATTTATCTAGCATATTTAATGTTAGTGCCCATCTTCCTCGATGAAAGATTACTGATGGAGATGCCTCTCCACTGCGCAAGAAGGTGGTGCACATCAGAAGTGAAGGAGCTATTCAAATGCAAATGTAGAGGAGGTATTCTCTAGTAGCAGTCAATGGAAGGTAATGAGATGGAAAGATATACCTCATCCTTTCTCCATTTTTTCTTTGAAAAAGACGAAGTGCCCTTTGATATTGAGCAACATTTTGAATTCTTGTCATTGGTTTTGTTTCTATAGAGAAGAGGGTGTTGAGTTTAATCCACCAACACCCACCACCATGGAATTCAGCTGCCCACTCTGACACGAGGCATGGATGGCGAATGGCACATGCATATGGCTTCCAAGACACCCTCATGATCGAAGGTCTGCTGCCATCTCTTGCAGATGTAAGAAGCCATGGCAAAATATGCCATATTTAGATACTTATTACTTGTGTCGCTACTTTACCTCCCCACATTTGCACTGCTATAATCTTCAAAACGACTGACCATGCATAGCTATAAACACATGGTGTGCTTAACTTGAGGTGAAATGAATGATTTTTAAAATAAATTTGTTTTTCTTTGATTTCAAACTGAAAACTAATTTATGTGTTTTTTATATCATCTTTTGGATGATGTATCAAAGAAACAATATTCTCTTGAAAAGCAATTGAGTCAATCCATTTATTTAAAAATCTTAATTCCTAAAGACCAATTTCAATAGAGACAACTTCTACCTCATAATTATCAATGGCCAACTTATCATGGAGCTTTCTAGCCTTTCAATAAGAAAAATTAAACACTATTGAACAAAAAAATGGGTGCCCATAAACCTCGAGCCTGAAAACCATGTCAAGTTTAGTTAGGCCACTCAAACAATCCCTTCTTTAACCTAGTCATGAAATTGGCCTATTGCCAATCATTCTAGACCTCAAATTCTCCTATTCCAATCATATATCAACACACCTGCCAACTCAGTACCTCTCATAGTGGTATATTCAGTAACTTGATTACTCATTCCACTACAATGTCTTAATGCCTTACAACAATGCATAGGTAACATGTCTGAATAAACGTCAAGCTTTACAACTTCCTCTCCCACTAGATCTCTAATAAACTCAACTAATGCCCATAATTCAATCATCATACAAACCTTATTCTATAGGAGGGGCATTCTAATTCACCCCCACCTCCAAATTTCTCTTCCTTCTCTTACTCTGTGCCAAGCTTCTACTTAACAAAAATATTATCTAAATTTCCTAAAGCCATAACCATCCTCTCCTCATTCATTGCTTGCTTCCTTGTACTATTTCTCACATTTGTCTCATTGATCACTAGTTTTCATTTGTTTCTCTAATTTTTCTACACTTATCCTCCATTTCGATAGTTTATAAATGTTTCTTTCATTATGTCGCCATCCTCATCGAAGGGAGGCTTAACATCCTCTCCTACATCTTCCTTAAATGAAAAATTGAGTGACATGGGCTATGCCCTCTATAATAGTAGCGTCATTTATGGACGACTTCTAATTTATCGCTTTAACCCATATTTATAGTTTGGCTCCCTTCAACCAAGATGCATGTGGGTGCATGAGATTAACCTTGATCTTTGTAGTGGAAGATCACCATGAAATAGTTTCATCTCTTTCAATCATGACATAGGTCTTTCAAATAGGATATGTGGCATAAATGTCTCTACTCTTCCTCCACTCAATTCTCCTAAGCACCTTCCAATCATACAAGCTATCCTTGATTCTTTCCATAAAATGTTTCGTTTCTGTTTAAATAACTTTTATCCACCGCCTGCTCACTGCCTTTAGCCTCCACACCCTCGATGTGCCCTTATGCTGATAGCACCCTAGCTTGGCCATCCTCTTGCATATCGGTCTTCCCGAGAGATGTGTGTACTCTCTCGTATGCGTAAATGTCTTTTTCAACATGGTATTCCTATTCTAGCTCTACCACAGCTCTTTCCAACATATCCAACACCAACTCCATCAATCCTTTCCTATGCCCTTCATTCGCACCTCCTCTTGGATTTTGTTTACTTCAATCTTACAAAGTTCTATAGATTGTGACTAAACACCATGTTAACTACAAGATCCATAATATCTGAGACTCCTACACTAATAATATCCATGAGTGGCTTTTGTAAATCCGATATCAGCATCTAGTATTACCTCAAGATATATATTTATCCAATCATTTCTAGACAGTTTTCTTGAGATGAAACTACTCCGCACACAATATAGGCAATAAAATTACCCAAATTAAAAGATCAGCTACTGAAATTGTCTAGAGATTGGAACACTATGTGTCCATAGCTACATAACATTCATAAAACTTAGTGCTTCAACAACCACCATTTTTAGTATCAAACACCCATGGCCATACAGATCTACCATTTCATTATCAAACTTGAACTACCAGCTGCGATTCTACATACTCACTTGGGCCCTTAGGACAAAAAATATTCTCCTTGAGCTTTTCTTAATGTGCATCCATCTCCACCTCTAATTATATAGTGATATGTTCTTTCATTCTGTGGGCTCTCCTTAGGCACCCTTAGAAAATTTTATTTAGTTTATTTCATGCTACATCATTTTCTTACACTCAACCTCCGAAGGTAGATCTAGCATGACTTTCTAGCCATTCAAGCTTTAGGCTCTACTCCAGGTTTCTATATTCACAAAGCTCTCATATTTACCTCTCAACTCCAGGTTTTCATACTCACCAAGCTCTCATATTTACCACTCAGACTCTGATACCATTATTAGGATCACATATCACATTTATACCATTATTAGGATAACTTGTCATGGAAAGAAAGAGAAATGGTGGCATCTAAAAACATCATTGTTATCTTACCAATGGCCACTAGCTCAACATAACATGGAGCTTTATAGATTTTAAATAGAATTTATTAATTAAGAATACATTGATAAAAAACCATGGGTACCCATAAACCTGGAGCCTGAAAACACTTCTAATTTATCGAAGCCACCGTATGATCTAGGTGGATCTTCACAAAAGTACCAGTGGCATGAAAAAAGGCTCAAAACTCAAAGTGGCAGAATCTTGCTAAGCTTAGCATTGGATTGAAGTGCTCGTCATCATGATTCCAATGGTGTGAATGAAACTCAAATTCAAGTTAAGATGACAAGGTTAGAGAAAGTCAAAGTTTTAGTATGAATTGTCTTGGTAGTAGGGAGAAGATGACATGGCATAGTTTTAACATTTAAGGAAGAATCATCCCCTGGTATTCTCAGCTGCAATTTTGATATTTCATATAATAGGCTGGAGGAGTTACGAATCAGCCTCGACAGGACTTAGTTACGATGCAATATACATTGCATATCACAATCAAGGGTTGGTGCTTCTGAAATTGTTCATGAGAAAAGTGTCGATCATGATTTCGCATTGGGCATTGATTTAAATACTGCGATAAGGAGCTTGGACCTGAAATTTTATACAGTGTGATTAATAAATGTGGGAGGTCCTAAGGTGTTTCAAATTTCTAACCGTTACACCAATGGTTTCATGCAGATTGCAATAGTGCGATGGTAATGTTGGACACAAAGACATTATGTTACAAGTGAGTCTTCCTGTCGGGACCATAATTATCACAAGATTTTGTGTCTAGGAATTCGATTGCCCGGTGATAAGATGAAACCTTGGGTATTATGTTGAAACTCACCCAATTTCGAGGGATGCAACCATGATCCTTTATATATGAATCGTGTGTAGAAGAAAAGGGGGAGGACTGGCTGAATACACATATTTTACTACATACAGTAGACCTTGACCCTAGCAGTAGGCTGGAACCTTGACTTGAGTAGTAGGAGAGTTTTCAGAGGATTGTAGAAGGCCCAGTTTTCTAAATTGAGAGTTCGGATGAGCATTTTTGCATTATTTTTCGCTATGAGTTCAACGATTCTGTCTGTTTTCAAAGCTAGGCTCTTCATTCTGTACCCATTAATTAACTTGGAGGTATAAGGGTTGTAATTTCTTATTGTTGTAATTTTTCTCTTTTATGCCACTAATAAAAAGAAGGCCTCCCCACTATTGAGTAGGGCCCAGAGACATAGTCCAAACTCAACAAACTCCATAATCAAATGATTGTGTCATGTGTTTTTGTGTTCTTTTGACTATTTCCACATTTTTATGTATTGTTTTAAGCTTCATGGTTAATTAACTCTGTTATATGTAATTATAATGCATGTGTAAGTAAAATATCTTGTATCAAGTTTGGTGTTGGAGCGGTCTTTCTAGATGTGAACTACATGAGTTTATGCTAACCGAGAACAAGTTGTGAAAAGGACAAGGAATGCTTAACTCATTTGATCATTAAGTAGGATGTGCACAACGAAGAGGAAACATGGCCACTGAAGAAGCTCATTAGGAAGAGGAATAAAATTTTCGAAACATATTCTACAATATGGCAGGGAAAGTAGACCAGTGTTTCACAAAGTATGAGAAGGCACTTGGGCATGAGAAGAAGGATGTCGATGATCATGAATCAGTAAATCAGGAAGGTGGTGGAGAAGATCCTCCTCCCTATCCTTATTTCAGTGATAGTTCTCATCACTCTCATAGAAATTCCATATAGATCTCTAAGAAATCGTTGTTCAAGTTAGACGTGAAGTTCGATCTACCCACGTACAATGGTGAATGTAGTGCATAACAACTCAATAACTGGATCAGGCACATAGAGGTTTATTGTCAAATCTAGAATATTGAAGAAGATGAGGCAAAAGTCCAATTATCATATCTTTGCTTGAGCGACACTACTCTCATTTGGTGGGAGAGAAAGTTATAGAAGGGAAGCACGAAGTCAAGTAGCCTTCTATCCTATTTGTCTTGTTTTATTCCTGCATTAAAATACCAAGTCCACCCTATGGGTTATAATAAAAATGAACTTATGGACTCGCAACGATTAAGGTAAGGTAAGGGAAGGGCCAGAATGTACAAATATTCATGAAATAATTTCAGAAACAACCACCGAATATGGGCATCTCAATAGAAGCACCTAAAATTGTAACTAAGCACATAGGTGCGTTGCATAGTTACATTAGACACTCATTGTTACTATTTGAGACTACTTCAATTGATACATCCAACATTAAAGCTATACATCTTGAAAGCTGATGAAAGAGAAATTGAGATGACCAAACCAAGAAGATGTCATTCAAGCCTCAGCATGGAAATTCCAGAAGAAAGTAAAAGGGGAGGACAAGAATACCATCACAGCGAGTAACGGGGATGGAGAAACACCATTGTACACTCACTACAAGAAGGATGTGCACGATGAGGACCATTTCTGGAATCTGCATTCAGAATTGATGCCGAAGAGATTCAGTGGAAAGGGGAAGTAGAAGACAGTGGCAACAGTGCACGACCTTGGACCAGATTCTGGGAATGAGACATTGATCACATCCGTGGGTGCAAGACGTACTCTTTATATTAATTATAGTTTTTATTTGGTTGCAAACATTATTTATTCGGATGAGCCTATGAGTCATGAGTGAAAGAGATTTGAGTTGTTCCACATTAGAGTTTTCATAAAACATACAAAGGTGGAAGCTTTGTTTGACTCAGGTTCCCAAGCAAACTTAAGCTCCGAGTCCTTACTGAAAAGGCTAGGCCTTCAAACTAAACCTCATCTGAGTCCATACTCGCTTGGTTGGGTAAGCGATCAAGCGAAATTACAAGTCACCAAACAGTGTAGGGAAAAATTTGTAATTTATTCTAAATTAATTGATGAGGTAGAGTTAGATGTATTACCTTTGGACATATTTGGAATCATCTTGAGAAGCCCATATTTGTATGACACAAAGGTCATTTTATTTCACCATAAAAACAGATACCACTTCACAAAGGATGGGGTAGAATATATAATCATAGCTCATCATGCAAAAGTTAGTGTTAGCCTTGTTCGTGTAGGACAAATTAAAAGGTTGGTTAATTCCAATAAAGGGGGTATTCTCATGGTAATGAGGATGAAAGCGGCCGAGATGGCTGACACTTTCAGAGGTTTTGATCTCGATCATAAGAAGGAATTATTTTAAATTGTTTCTGACTATGATGAATTGTTTCAGGAAGTGATAGGATTCCCCCACTAAATGGGAAATCCAACATGAGATCCATTTGCAATAGGATTCCCCTTTACCAAATGTTGGCATGTACAGGATGGCTACTATCGATATGGAGGAGATCAAGAAATAGGTGAAGGAATTGTTAAATCAGGGAGTCATCAGACTGAGTTCTTCTCCTTGCAGTTCACCAATCATGTTGGAGCCCAAGAAATATGGCACATGGAGGATGTGCACGGATTACAGGGCACTGAACAACATCACGGTGAAGGATAAATACGTTATCCCTTGCATTGATGAATTTTTAAATCCATTAAGAAATGCTGTTTATTTTTCCAAGAAGGATTTGCGTAGTGGTTACCATGAGATGAGAATTATATAGAAGGATGTCTAGAAAACTGTGTTCAAAACCAAGCAGGTGTCTTTCGCTATGTAATGCTCCAACCATGTTCATGAGGGTAATGAATGATTTGTTTTGACCATTTCTTGATCACATTGTTCTTTTGTATCTTGATGATATTCTTGTGTAGAGTAAGACATGGGAGGAACATATGTGTCACATAAATAAAGTGCTTGATGTTTTGAAGAAAGAGAAATTATATTTGAAACAACCAAAGTTTGAGTTTGGAAATACTTAAATGATTTATTTAGGCTATATTGTTGGTAATGGGAAATGAAGGATAGATCCCTCTAAAGTGGAGGTGATAATCAAGTCGACTAAACCCACAAGTGTCATAGAAGTTCGAAGTATTCTGGACATGATGCAATATTGGAGAAGGTTCATAGTGAACTTCTCCATTATCACATCCCCCTTGCATGACATGACTAGTGTGAAGCAGGCCTTTCAGTGGGGAAGAAAACAACATAAATCCTTCGACACACTGAAAGAGAAGATCAACATGACATCGGTGCTTTCCATACAAGACCTTCAACAACCTTTCAAAATTGAAACACATGTGAGTGGATATTCCATGGGTGTTTTATTGATGTAGCAATGAAAGCCTATTGTTACAATTAAGGGAATTTATCCCAGGATGTTGTGAATTCTTCTATGTATGACCACGAGTTGTATGCCTTGGTCCAGAGTGTAAAGAGGTGGAAAGATTATCTAAGCTGTAAGGAGACCATAATTCAAACAGATCATCAACCCCTATAATATCTTCAGTCAGAGACCAAACTTCAGCAAGCCCATCACTTTAGATGGATGGGATTCCTCCAACAGTATCATTTGGTAATAAAATATAAGAAGGGTTCCAACAATAAAGTAGCATATTTTCTTTCTCAACCTCCTATTTTTTCATCTGTAGTTTTGAAAAACATTTCTTTGTCATTAGAAATTTATACTGAACGGTATGTTAGCAATAATGGTTTTGAAGAAATCTATGCAAAACTGACTCTTGGATCATAGGTGGAGAATTATTACTTGTAGGGAAATATATTTTACTACCTTGGCAAAATGTGTATACCAAGTGATGAGAGGGTTCAAGTAATCCGAGACGCTCATACCTCTCTCATGTCTGGAGATTTTAGCATCGAGAAAACTTTATGTCGTTTGCAAAGGTTTTGTTTTTGGCCTCATATGAAAAGCATTGTGACTCACTTTGTAAAGGGTTGCGTGTTCTGTTATGTTTCGAATCCCTTTAATAGAAAACTTGGGCTCTACACAACTCCCTATTCTGAGTCAACCATGGGAAAGTGTTTCCATGGACATTGTAGGATGTTTACCTATGTCTAGGAAAGGTCACGACTATTTGTATGTAGTTGTGGATAGGTTTTGTAAAATGTGTATTGTAATACCTTATAAAAACAAGGTCACTTTTGAGGAGACAGATTTTCTTTTATTTCAACATGTTTGGGTCCATTTTGGGTTGCCCACATCTATTGTGTCAGATCAAGACTTCCGCTTTCTTTGGGAGTTTTGGACCAGCTTGTGGAGAATGATGGACACCAAGCTAAAAAGAAGTACAACATTTCAGACATAGACCGATGGAAGAAAATAGGTTTTCAACTCTACCGTGGTACACTTGTTGCAAGAATATTGTGGGAATCATCCCAAGTTGTGGGATGAAAAAATTCCTTTGTGAAACATGCATACAATTGAACAACACATTCATCATGTACACAAAGCTCACCATTTGAGACATGTTTTGGCTATCTACCCAGAGATTGCTTGGACATTGTCTTTGGGAAAGAGTAGGATGGAAATGGATGAGATGATAGGGAAAAAGCATGGAAGTTAATTCAGCGGATACAGGTAATTCATCAGGTAGTGAAAGAGGAGTTGAACAAGGGTCAAGCTTTGTATAAAGCTTGACATGATAAGCACTGAGTTCACCATTAGTTTCAAGTTCGCGACAAGGTATGGCTCCATATCAAGAAATATAGGATGAAGGGAGAAGGGAAGAAACTGAGACCCATTAGATATGGTCCCTTCACCATATTGGAAAATATTGGAGATAATGTTTTTCATTGTGACTTGCCTACTTATATGTAAATGTACTCCATTGTAAATTTGGAAAACCTAAAGCTTTATGAACCTCCATTGATTATGGATACTGAGGAGGTTGCATAGATTACTAAAGTGGATGATTTTTCCCCTGAGTATCTAGATTAGTTTCCAAAAGATATCATACTCAACTCGACGACCAGAACTTCACAACGGGGAGATGTGTAGTAAATCTACGTTGCCTTCAAGGGAATTCATCTGAGAAAAGATCAATGGATGGAGAAGGAAAAAGTGAGGGAGAAATTTTCTCACTTACCAATTGACTGAAAAGTATTTTGGTGGTCCAAAATCTCTTAGTGGGTAGGATTGATCCAGTTGGATCTTCAAAAAAGTACCAGTGGCATGACAAAAGGCTCGAAACTCAAAGTTATATAATATAGATAAGCTTAGCATCAGATTGAAGTGCTCGTTAAAGTTTTGGCTTGTTTTTTCCAGGTAACATGGATAATAGGACATGGCATAGTTCTATTGCTTAAGGAAGAATTGGCCCATGGCGTTCATGGATGCGATCACGATATCGCATATCGCAGGGCGAAGGAGTTATGAATCGGCCCATGCGAGACTGAGTTGTGATGTGATATAAATCGCATATCACAATCAAGCGCTCGTGCTTACAATATGGTTCAGGGGAAAGGTGATGATTGCAATTTCGTGGTGGGCGTCAATTACGATACTGCAATAAGGGACCTAGACCTAAAATATGATACAACGTGATTAATCAACCCAACGAGTCCAGAGGTGTTGTAGAGTGCTAACCATTACGCCAAGGGTTTCACAACAATTGTTATAATGTGATGGGAGTGTTGGACATGAAGAGAGTATTCTATATGGTGAATCTTCATGTCAAGTCCATAGTTATCACAGGATGTTGTGTCTCAGCATTGGACTATCCGTCGATAAGCTAGAACCGCCGATGAAACCGGTGCTGAGAGTCATGCATTGTTGAAATGGGTTGTTGCACAGTGGCTTAATAATGCGGAATGGTCGTTATGGTGAATCCTTCAAGTGCACTCCCACGTGCTAACCTTGGGTATTATGTTGAAACTTCCCCAATTTTAAGGGATGACGGCATGATCTTATATATATGACTGTTGTTTCGAAGAGAGGGTGGAGGACTGAACGAATATACAAATTTAAATGCATAAAATAGACCATGAGCCTCGTAGCATGGAGGTTTCAAGAATATTGGAGAAGGCCCCATTATCCAAATTGAGAGCTTGGATAGGAATTTTTGCACTATTTTTCATGAGGAGTTCGCTGGTTCGGTATGTTTTCAAAGTTGGACTCTCCATTCTTTACCTATCTATTATCTTGGAGGTATAAGGGTTGTAATTTCTTCTAGTTGTATTGTTATCTATTTTATGCCACTAATAAAAAGAAGGCCTCCCCACTATTAAGAAGGGTCCAGAGATGTAGTCCAAACTCGATGAACTCCATAACCAAATCATTGTGTCATTGTTTCTTTTGTTCTTGTGATCATTTCCTCATCGTTATGTGCTTTTTTAAATTTTCATTGTTATTTAACTATGTCATATGTAATTTCAATGCATCTGTAAGTAAAAGGTCTTGGATCACTCTAACACCTACATCCATATTAGTTTCTCATGTAGAAAGAGCTTAGAGGAATCACATATTTTGTACCCACCCAACCAAGATAGGCACACAAATCATAAACTTTTCACTGACTAGGCAACCAATAAAAAACTCTTATTTCCTTGGAAACATCTAAGAGTAGAAAAGATGCAAATATATAAAAAATTGGGAAAGAAGGAAACATCTAAGAGTAGAAAAGATGGAAACATATAAAATACTTCAAAGAAGGAAACATCTCAATGTATTTCCTTATCTAATAACATATTTACTTTTCATGGAATATCTTTTGTAATTACAAAATAAAAAATAAGCAGAATGTTTGCATTGTTTATAAAATGCTCATCTTTCCCTCATAATAAATGATGATATTTCCAGAGAGTTGTTTTGTTATTCTCTTTTCTTTGTTATGTGATTATTTGAATCCTTTTCTCAAAAGTGTAGGTAGATCAATTGGTATCAAAGCATAATATATTGGAAGAAATCCACCTGTTCAAAGAATTGTTTTTAGGCTCATAGATTTGTGCATTGTTTATAAAATGCTCATCTTTCCCTCATAATAAATTATGATATTTCCATAGAGTTGTTTTGTTATTCTGTTTTCTTTTTTATGTGATTATTTGAATCTTTTCTCAAAAGTGTAGGTAGATCAATTGGTGTCAGAGCATAATATCTTGGAAGAAATCCACCTCTTCAAAAAAATTATTTTTAGGCTCATAGATTTCAATCCATTCGGTGGATGAAAATCATGCCTCCCCACAGCCCTCAACTGCGGATTATCCAATCCATGACATAGCCATCATTCTTCAAGAGCTAATTACGTTGAAGCAACGATGCCCTCCAACGAAATAGCAGGTCGATAGTGATTTGCAATAACATTTTGTAGTGTATATGACGTTAAGGGTTTATCCTCTTCTTTTTTATATAGGCATATGAAACCCTTCACCAAAATTTCATTGTAGATAAAGAAACACCTTCGTGTCAACCTTGTTGTGTCATTGCATAATTCCTAGGTTAGTCGCTTTCCTTGTTGGAGTTCAAGCATTGTTGAAATATTTGAGTGGTGATGCTCTTGTACTCCTAGGGCACCCCTATCACTGTGGTAATCCCAGAGTGACTTGGATTTTGTTAATTACACAATACTTTTACTGTGTTTTTCCAGGATGGGCTCATGGAGGTTACTCTTTGTTATGGCACCGCCTCTGTATAATTACGCCGTAAGGCGTTTCCCTATGAAATGAATTGCCCCAGCCGCCCCGGTGTCCTATTGTTGATCGTAGATTTGTGGTGTTAGACGATTGAATGAATTATAATTGTTGATCCAAAACTGAATGAGGAAGCGAGACGGACACATAGTGATATTCCTCGCGGAGTGACAGCTTGCAGTGAAAGAGACGGTGACGGGGCACTCACAGAGTCAGAACCGATCAAAATACCACCGCGGCCAAAGCTTGTGCTGAAGCTTTTCCCATAGAATACGTGGGCAACGCTGTGGTACCAGGGTATGCGAGAGCAAAGGTGAAAGAGCTCCGGGACGAGCCATTCTCAATAAATCCAATTCCAGAGCTTTCGAAGTCCACCAGGCGGTTTCGCAGGTAAGTTAACTTGTTATTGTCTGTGTTAAACTCTATATGTTCTATTTTATCAGTGCTGGTGATATTTGTTGTTTGCATTGATGCTGATATTTATCCTACTCTCTGTGCTATCTTCAACCATTCTCCAGAATACAACGAGTCCGAACCTGGAGTTGAGATTCTGGACATATTTCTAAGTAGGGTATGTATCTTTTTCATTGTATGATTGTGGAGTTACAACTGTACCTATCCCAATATTTGTTGTCCTCTCAAGGAGGTGTTGTCCTCTCATGGAGGTGTTTAGTGATTGGCTTGAATTTTATTTTGCAGAGCGGTTGTGGCGATTCATTAAACTTTGGATGTTCACCACCATATTTTAATGGATCTCCTCCCAGTCGAGCGGGCAACCCCCTTGTGCATGATAGCAATTTCATTCATCAAAGAGTGCATGCCTCACCCTCCACTCTTTCAAATCCCAAATCATTGGGAAGATCTTCGCTCGGGCCTAATGCGGCTGTCCAAGTTGAGGGTTTTGATTGTTCTGGGAGGGATACAAGATGTAGTGTCCCTGCACTGGCTTGACTCGTGGACATTTACACTGACGATTGACTAAATTGCGGAGCAAGTACTGCCAGAGAGATTTTATGTATAAAATTAGTTATGATACCTTTAAAAATCACATACTGTAAATTTTGTAATCATATGAGTGGGGATTTCCAACACGGCAGGGGTGTAAATGTTGAAAAGTTCGTTTAATTGCGGATATTATTATTATTATTATTCAGCTATGTGCACTTATTGAGAAAGAATTTGTAGTCCTCATTGAGGATTGTTTTCTCCGAGGCTATTGTATCCAGAGACGAAGTCTTTCCTATAATTTCTGGATTAGATTTTGTCAGAGCATGGAAGATATGCCAGGTGCTTATGCATCCCCATTACTTGTAAGCTGTACAGATTCCTGAGTCATGTAATTGGATGTAATTTTAAATGTTTTAGTTGTATTTTAGCAGCAGTCTTGTAAGATGTTATAGAAAAGCCTGAGGAATAAAGAATTGGCATTTCGTATTTGTATCTAATGTTCTGTATATCTTGATATTGTGCAGTTTTAATTTTGCAAAATCAGTTTCAGATGAGCATGTGTTGGTTTGGTATGCATAATAGTCTTCTAGATTTCTGCCGTGTAATTGTTTTTAAACCTGTTCGTTTTTCAATTAAACAGGAATATATATTTGTGATCATTATTTTGCTTTATGCCCCCCTAAAACCCTTAGGCTTTAATAGAAACTACTGCGTTTACAAAACGTGATTATATCCCTCATGTCTCCTGATTACAAACTTAATTAGATAAGTGAAGCAAATTTATTAGTAGGATGATAACTTAGAAAAAAGATAAATGAAGTAAAACAAGAAGTGACGGGATTTGAACAGCGGATTTGTAAGAGGGTATCTGAAATGCTTTTTAATAATGTAAATGGGTATTTGTATTTTGATTATGTGAGATTGGAAGAAGATATAAATGATATAAATAAAATATTTGAATTTCCTTAATTTTATTTTATCATGATTATGGGATTGGGATATATCTTTAAGCCATAAGGCATTTCCCTTTGAAATGAATTGCCCCAGCCGCCGCCGTGTCCTATTGTTGACCATAGATTTGCGGTGTTAGACGATTGAATGAATTGTGATTGTTGATCCAAAAGTGAATGAGGAAGCGGGACGGACGCACAGTGATATTCCTCGCGGAGTGACAACTTCCAGTGAAAGAGACGGCGACGGGTCACTCACAGAGTCAGAACCGATCAAAATACCACCGCGGCCAAAGCTTGCGTTGAAGCTTTTTCCCGTTTCTATAGAAATGTTGAAACGCCTCAAAGAAAAAGCAATGGAGGATGTCAAGATCAAGAAGTGCACCAGTTTTGAAGTCGTGACCGCGCACGTGTGGAGGGCAAGAAGTCTGGCATTGGAAATGCAGAATGATGAGATTTCCACGGTGTTGTTTCCGGTGGAATTCAGGGCTAGAATGGAGCCCCCTCTTCCCAGAGAATACGCGGGCAACGCTGTGGTACTAGGGTATGTGAGAGCAAAGGTGAAAGATCTCCGCGACGTGCCGTTCTCGACCCTGGTGCACAAGGTCTAGCAAGGGTTGTCCAGAATAGGCAACGATTATGTTAGGTCTGTGATAGATTGGCTGCAAGTTCACAAAGGGATACCATGTGCGGTGAACAACTTTTCTCTGGTTGCATGGTGGAGGTTGGGGTTAGAGGATGCGGAATATCCGTGGGGAAATCCTCTCCATCTGAGCCCTATGATGGGCCTGAGCCACTGTTTGGAACTGGTCATGCTGCTCCCCAACCCAAACCAGCAATGTGGTGCAGGTGGCGGTTTCAACGTTGCCATTACTCTCCAACCTTTTCAATTCCCACGCTTCCACCAACTGTTCCAACTTACAAAGTAACATCCCATCCATCCATTTATCCAACGATTGACATTTGTGTTTACACTAAGCATTAGTTGCGTTCTTATTCTTCGTATTTGATGTGTAACATTCCTGCAAATTTGACTTGTACTCGGTAATTTTTATTCAAATAGTAGAACCATATTTTTATCTGGTTACTTTTTTTTTATCATATTCTGAACAAGGTTGGTTGGATAATTTTAAGGTTAAAATGTTAGATTATCTGAATCCAAACTTTCTTGGGTGTGTTGAGAATGCTTTCGGCATGCGAGAATGGCTGGAATCTAATGGTCACCAGTAGAACTGAGTTCCCTCTACGAACGTGAATTTTGTTTTTGCATTCCTGGAAGCATTAGCCTGCTCGCATACCCCACCCTGCCAATACCAAAATCCAAACAGGATTTAGTTTTCCATTTATGTTTTTCAGGCCAAGTTTTATCCGAGTATCTTTTCTCAGCTTCCTCTCTTCAGGTAAGAGGCTACATCACATCCTGTGATTTTATGCTCCGTAATTTCCTTTCTTTTAATGGTTTGTTTGCAGCGCTCAAACACTTGATTTAGACTTTCTGTTTTTTAACATCTATTGAATGGTTTGTAAATAGATTTTAATGATCTTTACTTATCTCTTAATGATCTGATTCCTTTTTCAATGCAGTGGCTATTGACAGTTTTGACTTTGGCTTTGGTTTTTCATATCAGATACTATATTAGGTATTCCAGTGATCTCAGACCTTCAAGATTCAAGGTTTCCAGTTTGACATGCACATTTTTGTTGAGAAAATTAAGATGTCCAAGATATGAAAGATCTGTCAATGTGTGTTGAGAATGCTTTGGCATACAAGAATGGCTAGAATCTAATGGTCACCACTAGAACTGAGTTCCCTCTGTGAACCTGAATTTTGTTTTTGCATTCCCGGAAGCATTAGGCTGCTCGCATACCCCACCCTGCCAATACCAAAATCCAAACAGGATTTAGTTTTTCATTTATGTTTTTCAGGCCAAGTTTTATCCGAGCCTCTTTTCTGAACTTCCTCTGTTCAGGTAAGAGGTTACATCACATCCTGTGATTTTATGCTCTGTAATTTCCTTTCTTTTAATGGTTTGTTTGCAGCGTTCAAACACTTGATTTAGACTTTATATTTTTTAACCTCTTTTGAATGGTTTGTAAATATATTTTAATGATCTTCACTTATATTTTAGTGATCCGATTCCTTTTTCAATGCAGTGGCTATTGACAGTTTTGACTTTGGCTTTGGTTTTTCATATCAGATACTATATCAGGTATTCCAATGATCTCATCATATCTGAAGTAATATACCATTCTAATCTGTGTAGGACTTTATCAAAATCAATCTTGAGGAGCAGATATTCTTGGTGAATTTCTCCAGCCCACTAGATAGTTTTCAAGCTTAATTTTTTTGTGGTTAATGCCTCTACAGGAGTCTTCAATGCCCTTTGCTGAATCCAAACTTTCTTGGGTGTGTTGAGAATGCTTTCGGCATACGAGAATGGCTGGAATCTAATGGTCACCAGTAGAACTGAGTTCCCTCTCCAAACCTGAATTTTGTTTTTGCATTCCCGGAAGCATTAGCCTACTCGCATACCCCACCCTGCCAATACGAAAATCCAAATAGGATTTAGTTTTTCATTTATGTTTTTCAAGCCAAGTTTTATCCGAGTATCTTTTCTCAGCTTCCTCTGTTCAAGTAAGAGGCTACATCACATCCTGTGATTTTATGCTCCGTAATTTCCTTCTTTTAATGGTTTGTTTGTAACGTTCAAACACTGGATTTAGACTTTCTATTTTTTAACCTCTTTTGAATGGTTTGTAAATATATTTTAATGATCTTCACTTATAGGGTATCTGAAATGCTTTTTAATAATGTAAATGGGTATTTGTATTTTGATTATGTGAGATTGGAAGAAGATATAAATGATATAAATAAAATATTTGAATTTCCTTAATTTTATTTTATCATGATTATGGGATTGGGATATATCTTTATGCCGTAAGGCATTTCCCTTTGAAATGAATTGCCCCAGTCGCCGCCATGTCCTATTGTTGACCATAGATTTGTGGTGTTAGACAATTGAATGAATTGTGATCGTTGATCCAAAACTGAATGAGGAAGCGGGACGGACGCAAAGTGATATTCCTCGTGGAGTGACAGCTTCCAGTGAAAGAGACGGCGATGGGGCACTCACAGAGTCAGAACTAATCAAAATACCAATGCGACCAAAGCTTGTGCTGAAGCTCTTTCCCGTTTCTGTAGAAATGTTGAATCGCCTCAAAGAAAAAGCAATGGAGGATGGCAAGATCAAGAAGTGCACCAGTTTCGAAGTGGTGACCGCGCACATGTGGAGGGCAAGAAGTCTGGCGTTGGAAATGCAGAATGATGAGATTTCCACGGTGTTGTTTCCGGTGGAATTCAAGGCTAGAATGGAGCCCTCTCTTCCCAAAGAATATGCGGGCAACGCTGTGGTACCAGGGTATGCGAGAGCAAAGGTGAAAGAGCTCCGCGATGAGCCGTTCTCGACCCTGGTGCACAAGGTCCAGCAAGGGTTGTCTGGAATAGGCAACGATTATGTTAGGTCTGTGATAGATTGGGTGCAAGTCCACAAAGGGATACCATGTGCGGTGAACAAATTTTTTGTGGTTGCATGGTGGAGGTTGGGGTTAGAGGATGCAGAATATCCATGGGGAAATCCTCTTCGTCTGAGCCCTGTGATGGGCCTGAGCCACTGTTCGGAACTGGTCATGCTGCTCCCCAACCCAAACCAGCAATGTGGTGTAGGTGGCGGTTTCAACGTTGCCATTACTCTCCAACCTTTTCAATTCCCAGGCTTCCACCAGTTGTTCCAACTTACAAAGTAACATCCCATCCATCCATTTATCCAACGATTGACATTTGTGTTTACACTAAGTATTAGTTGCGTTCTTCTTCTTCGTATTTGATGTGTAGCATTCCTGCAAATTTGACTTGTACTCGGTAATTTTTATTCAAATAGTAGAACCATATTTTTATCTGGTTACTTTTTTTTTATCATATTCTGAACAAGGTTGGTTGGATAATTTTAAGGTTAAAATGTTAGATTATATGAATCAAAACTTTCTTGGGTGTGTTGAGAATGCTTTGGGCATGCGAGAAAGGTTGGAATCTAATGGTCCCCAGTAGAACTGAGTTCCCTCTACGAACCTGAATTTTGTTTTTGCATTCCAGGAAGCATTAGCCTGCTCGCATACCCCACCCTGCCAATACCAAAATCCAAACAGGATTTAGTTTTTCATTTATGTTTTTCAGGCCAAGTTTTATCCGAGTATATTTTCTCAGCTTCCTCTGTTCAGGTAAGAGGCTACATCACATCCTGTGCTTTTATGCTCCGTAATTTCCTTTCTTTTAATAGTTTGTTTGCAGCGTTCAAACACTTGATTTAGACTTTCTGTTTTTTAACCTCTATTGAATGGTTTGTAAATAGATTTTAATGATCTTTACTTATCTCTTAATGATCTGATTCCTTTTTCAATGTAGTGGCTATTGACGGTTTTGACTTTGGCTTTGGTTTTTAATATCAGATACTATATCAGGTATTCTAGTGATCTCATACCTTCAAGATTCAAGGTTTCCAGTTTGACACGCTCATTTTTGTTGAGAAAATTAAGAGGTTCAAGATATGAAAGATCTGTCAATGTGTGTTGAGAATGCTTTGGGCATACGAGAATGGCTAGAATCTAATGGTCACCATTAGAACTGAGCTCCCTCTGTGAACCTGAATTTTGTTTTTTCATTCCCGGAAGCATTAGTCTGCTCGCATACCCCACCCTGCCAATACCAAAATCTAAACAGGATTTAGTTTTTCATTTATGGTTTTCAGGCCAAGTTTTATCCGAGTCTGTTTTCTCAACTTCCTCTGTTCAGGTAAGAGGCTACATCACATCCTATGATTTTATGCTCTGTAATTTCCTTTCTTTTAATGGTTTGTTTGCAGCGTTCAAACACTTGATTTAGACTTTCTATTTTTTAACCTCTTTTGAATGGTCTGTAAATATCTTTTAATGATCTTCACTTATATTTTAGTGATCTGATTCCTTTTTCAATGCAGTGGCTATTGACGGTTTTGAATTTGGCTTTGGTTTTTCATATCAGACACTATATCAGGTATTCCAGTGATCTCATCATATCTGAAGTAATATACCATTCTAATCTGTGTAGGACTTTATCAAAATCAATCTTGAGGAGCAGATCTTCTTGGTGAATTTCTCCAGCCCACTAGATAGTTTTCAAGCTTAATTTTTTTGTGGTTAATGGCTCTGCAGGAGTCTTCAATGCCCTTTGCTGAATCCAAAATTTCTTGGGTGTGTTGAGAATGCTTTCGGCATACGAGAATGGATGGAATCTAATGGTCACCAGTAGAACTGAGTTCCCTCTGCAAACCTGAATTTTGTTTTTGCATTCACGAAAGCATTAGCCTGCTCGCATACCCCACCCTGCCAATACGAAAATACAAACAGGATTTAGTTTTTCATTTATGTTTTTCAAGCCAAGTTTTATCCTTGTATCTTTTCTCAGCTTCCTCTGTTCAGGTAAGAGGCTACATCACATCTTGTGATTTTATGCTTCGTAATTTCCTTTCTTTTAATGGTTTGTTTGCAACGTTCAAACACTGGATTTAGAATTTCTATTTTTTAATCTCTTTTGAATGGTTTGTAATTATATTTTAATGACCTTCACTTATCTTTTAATGTTCTGATTCCTTTTTCAATGCACTGGCTATTGACGGTTTTGACTTTGGCTTTGGTTTTGACTTTGGCTTGAGTCTCCAACATTATGATCTCAGTCATTTTTTCAGATCCTGCAGTCTCTCATCATTTTTCAATATTTCTGTTTCTTGATCATATATCTTTATATTTCTGATTGTGGTGCAAAGCATTCCCCTGGAGGGAGTATTCATGGAAGGAAGCCTACCCCCGACTTCCTACAATGTTGTCCTTCCAGACCAGAACTACTGTGGGGAGATAAAAGTTGGCCTCACATTCACTATTAAGGTAGATTCTATATATGTAGAGGCTCTTTATATCAGAAACATTTTTTTGAATGGTAATAGGATGGATTCATATTAGCTCTGGATATTGACCAATCACTGTAAATTTCATTTTCAAATTTTGTTTTACAGATGTAAGAAGATAATTTCAATAAAAAGTTTAAACTTATTCCTTCTAGATCTTTTAAAGTTAAATATCTTTTTAGAATTTAATGGATTTAATATGGATATAAAGGATGTATTGTAGATTTTGAGAATATTCAAGATATATGAATAATAGAATTTGAAAATCTTAGGGAGCAATACAAAGTTTAAACTTTAAAGTTAAATACTTTTCTAGAATTTCATGGATCCATGAATATGGTAGGTTTTGAGTATATTCAAGATCCATGAATATTGTAGAATATGAGAATCTTAGAGAGATTACAAATAAGATTAAGGTGAAACAGGTCAAACAAATTGACTAGGCACATTCTATCATATTCTCAAATTCTAAAATATTCCTAGAATTTATTATCAAATTAATTTCGATTCCATAACCCTAACATCTAATTGTGTTTTTTCATATAAATTCCCATCCAATTACTTCAATCCTATGAACTCAAATATGTTTTTTCATATTATGGTGATTGGAAATTGCAGGAAGAAGAAGATTGCTGTGAGGAAGCAACAACGGAGGAGGTCGGAGGGTGGAAATAAAGCTCTTAGTGACCATTCCTTTCAATTGTTATGTTCAGTGGGTCACATAACATAGAAAACCTTCAAAGAATTCGAATGTACTTTAGCATCAAACGCAAGAAATTCTGAAATAGTGTTTATTGGGAGTATATAATTCTGAAATAATGTTTATTGGGAATATATCTGCATCTTTCTTAGCCTATGACTCTCTTTTAGTGTCGCATCTAACACATAAATTCTGAAATAGTGTATCCACATCTTCCTGGACTATGACTCTTTTTGTGTCGTTTGATGTTTATCTTTTCTACCAATCACTTTATGCATTACTAAGTTTTCTTTGCAACATCTGGTACAAATGCTAGTTTATGCTACCTTATAGCTGAAAGCCTCATTTGGAGCATCTATATAGTTTAACCATGAAACTATTTGTTTATGTGTCTTCTGAATGTCCACAGGGACGACTTAATACTTTCGACTACTCAAAAAAAAAACTTTCTAGTGACTATATTACCAGACTGTAGATTTCTCCCTTCTGTGGATACTTGTAAATATATATGTATGCATGCTTCTTATGAGCGATGTAATTCAGGATGCTTCCGATTTTACATTGAATCTGTTAGCCTCTATGTTATAGTGGTTCTAATTAAATGACTACTATTTTATTGTCCATATCATCTGAATTTAATATGGTTCTATTCTATATGTAATCCATCATATGAATTTATTTTATTGTCTACGTTTGTATACTTCTCGCTATCTTTTATCGTGCTTCCATTCGGTTAATCCCTTCCAATGCGTGTACATTCTTGTGTTACATTAATTCTTGTTTTGCGGTTTATCCATTTCATTTGTATTGTGACTGCTACCACAATTATGATTATTAGTAACAATTTATCTTTTCTTAGTGAATTGTGTTTTTGTATTCATAACTAGCGTGACCATATAATTCCTCGAATCGGTTCTTATCTGCATTAGTAGTTCCAGATCCACTACGTTGTTACTTGTTGTACATAGTTCGCAGTATTCCCATTAATGTTTAGGACATCACACCCTATTATGATTGTGAGATCAACCCATGATTAAAATAATTTGGATATGATATACAATATTAAAAATGTGAGGAATATGTGAAATCCTAGTATCAGTCCTTTGACTACATTAACTTTCTAAGACCCGATACATACAAGGAGTAAAAATTAGCAGTTTAAAATCTACGAACTTTATACTCGTTTACAGCAGATCAAACTAACATGGCATGCAATTAACACTAACTCATAACGCTGTTAGTAATTCCATCGAGAATTTACCGCTCGTGCTTGCTCTTGGCTTTTTCTCACATAGCGTGTCTAGATAATTATAAGTCATTGGAATAAATTTATTCGGAAATTTACGGTAGAATTATTTTATCATGGGGTATAGGTATTTTAGTTTTCGTTCCCTTTTTTTTTACTGATCCAGTTAGTCCTCCTTTCAGTGTTTATAATTTCCGGTTATTTCATGTAATTGTATAAACTTCACATTGAAAGTACTTTATAGTGCTTAAGAAACCAGAACTTCAACTAAACATCCATATGCATTATACCCAAAGCATCACAATTTCTTATTTATTATTAGCAGAATAAACATATGCCTTTTAAATAAGTCATGACTCTATTTTAAGACGAAATCATATTTCACCCTACTGCCTACCGTCATCTTCATCATGAATATAATTTCATGATAATTAAATCTATTAATCCAAAACACAGGTATGTTATTAGTAAGGCCAATTTAGTAATATTTATCATCTCATCTTAACATCTCTACATACTGTAAAGTTTAAACACATATATGAATATAGTGTTATATATAGGATTAAGTTATAGAAGTGGCCGTATTTATCCGCATCGGTTCACCTATATATCTAAGTTAGCATTCGATTATACAAACGAGCGATTATATGTCCCTGTGTTCACTTTCAGAGGTTGCATGCATAACAAATATTAACTGATTTTGCGCATCTATACGTAAAATCCTGGTAATACTTTCAACACTATATCCATAATACTAATTCTCAAGAAAAACATAATTATTATAACAACTTTCCAAAAAAAGGAAACACCTATATGTAATTTTGTGCATTACATAATTAAATTAGACCAACAAACAGTCTCACCCAAATTCATTGTATATGAGCAAAATTGGCAATCTAACAACTTCAGCACCTAACGTAGAAATGTTTCTCTCCATTTCACTGCCGAGATGAGATTCTTGCCAAGGTATCAACCACCTCTCATGATCCCCTCCGTAGCTATTTAATACTTTTTTTTTTCATGATAAAGTTTCTTTTGGAGATGTCCAGCTTTTGTGGAACTTTTCGTCGACTTTCCTAAGCTTTTCCATAAAATCCACCTTTCTTGCTCACAGCGTTTTTATTATTTTCCAATCCTAGAATCTTTCTCTAGCAAGCTTAATTGATTTTTTCTCTCGCATTCATTAAAATTATCTAAAATTTTGTCTAGAATTCCTATTACGAGAGAATTATCCAATCTCATTTAACAATGAGATTTTATTGCCACTCACGGATATTACAAATTACATCCATGATCCTCTTAGTGTATTCATCAATATATCCTACTAATTCAATGGAGACTAGTTATCTATTGTGAGCCACATTCACCATTATTTCATTCATGTTCTTTTATTTAAATCATTTAATAAATTATATTATGGACGACATCTTTAAAATTGAATACACTCATTTTCTCTATCTGTTTGTTTTGTTTTTGATTCATCATGGGTTTTATTTTTATCATGTCTCCACGATCTAGTGAGACCTTTGTTAAGATGTTTCTTTCACTTTCTAGGAGGGGCACAAATAAGAGGCTCTAATCCTCGTAGTGCTCCATGCTATTCATAGTCAAAACTTGTCATGATCTTTTTATATTGGTTATCCCATATTTCAGTTAACTATTGTGGCTCGTTCATAGTAGTCTCATGTTGGATTTGTTATATGAGAAGCAGATTGATATACTAGAGGTTCATGAAGTTGTAAGAACAAAGAAAGAATAAGCCTAATCTTAAAATGAAAAATAATGGAAAGGGAAGGAAAACAATAGAAATCCTAGAATAACTTCATCTCTACCCCAAATATATATAGCCCCTCATCCCCAAGAGTATATATGCATATGAAAGTAAAATGAAATGTCTTTAAAGGAATAAATTTCTCATCATTGAATGGGGATTATGTAGCCATTATAAATTTATAAATCAATAAGTTTTGTTAAACAAGTTGTAACAAAGAAGGAAAGTAAAAGGAAACGTATGAGGCTTCAAAAAACAAATCTGAGGTGAGTTAACTTAAGCGACTATGCATTTCCTTTACCTAGGAGGACATGGATTATGCTTTCCGTAACTTATAATAATATTATGACACCTATCGTCAAGTAAAACCCAATCCATAATGCCTATCATTTTAAAGGGCGGGCCTAGCAACTATTTCTCAAGGATCTAGGAAATTTGAGGATGATATTTTTCTGAATTAATTGAATGGCTTCAACATTGAATATGGTTACCTTAATGATTTTATGGTTCTTGTACTCATGATATTGATCTCACTTTATTCTTTGAGTATGTGTTAGATTATTGTTGCATGCAAACTTAGGATCCATTTGGGGGTAATTATTGCTTCTCCAAAATTTTGTAAAATTTGTCCTTCAACATTTATGATGATACATGGATCTTGGTGGAGAATGTTGAATACCTCTTTTTAGATCATTTTAACTTATGTGGATTATGCGCCAATGATGTGACTTTCATAGTATTCCAATACTAAGGAAATTTATCTTTGGTGCTAGGATGCTAACTGAAAAGATGGTGCATTGCTCATATCTCTATATGCCCCAAGACAAGAATGTTACCTTATTTATGGATGATGAACTTGTATCGATTGTAAGTAATGTTTTTTTTTTACTCTAGACCCCTTTAGACGGCTTGATACACCATATACATTGATCACATCATGCCTACTTTCACGATGTCATCCCCGTTCCTCATTTGGTGACAAGGTGCACCTTGTTGTAGGATCACATGGGATTTTGAGATAAATGTCTATTATGTTCCACCTCGTTGAGTGAAGATCAATGAGCTCACGCATATTATACATCACTTAAAATCTTTCTTCTACCTATTCATGATGGGACATGCCCCTTCGATAATGATCTTTGGAGGAGATTAAAATATCACATTTGGAATAAATGAGGCTTAATTTCAAGTTATAGCATTTATTTATTTTTATCTTTGGGAGTTGGCATGTGACCTATCCATCTTATTTTATGGATTTTAATTGATATTAAGGCTTTCTAGTTTAATTTTGGGAAAATCAAATTAGATATCGTCAAACAAATAAGGGGAGTAATTTTCCTTTTGATCATTGTCAAACTTAGATGATTACTCTTTTCATGAGTGGTATTTCCCTCTAATGTGTAATAGACACCTAGTTGGGTAACTTCCTTGTTGGATGATGTGATATGATGTCATATAATTTCATGGATGCTTATGGTGTATCTTGAATATTGCATGGTGAATAAAGTTAGTTTGTTTTCTTTATCTTGTTATTATGTCCCACACGATGTATATTGTTGTGCTAATATTTCTTATTTGGTGTTTTCTTCGTTACCTCTTATTGAGGTAAGCCATTTCTTCTAGTATTTAAGGAATAGAGATAGGTTTTTCCTCTTCCTTAATCATCTACAAAATTGAGAACCTAAATTGCAAACCGTAAGCTAAGTTAACTTATTTTCCCTAGTGTTTTCTGGATTTAGAATTACTCCAAAATAAACAATAGAATATTTTGTATCGTAGACTCCCTTTTCCCTAAATTGATAAGGCACTAGTCTTTCTCACTAAGGGCATTCCTTCAAAAAAAAAAAAAAAAAAAAAACCTTTGTCTTTTTGGTAAATTTTGTGTAAATTATAGAAAAATATTGTGTTTTCAGCATGCATCTCCTAGGGCTAAGTTCTATTTAAAGGTGCATCACAGAAGTTGATTCTAAGATTTTGTTGTATTTTAAACAATTTTCTATGGCCCGCATCATACTTTTTCATTAATAATATCAAAAAAAAATTAAGTATTTTTCTTGTTTTACTATTACATTTCTCCTTTATTCCATATAATTTAATATATTTTTAATAAGTAAATTTTCCAACATAAAGTTTTGCCTTCACACATTTTAAAAGCTTTTCCATATCTTCTTAGAATTTTTATTTATTCTATATGTTCAATAATATGCTTAAGCTCGTTATGGCTTTTACATTAACCCATAACATTTTTTAACGTGAGCATTTAATTGATTCTTTTATCCATTACATTTTTTCCTATAAGTATGCCCTAAACAACAAGGCTTAAAATCATTACAAGAAATAATCGATATGAGATAGACATGCTACTTAAAACAATTGAACCAAGATTTGGAAGATAACAAAATTTCTCCCAACAACTAATGCTAAAGCCAACTCACACAAACATATCAACATATGGACCCTTTTGCATCATGCTATGATTTACCTATCAAAATTGTAAATTATCATGATCTTAATGTTTGCATTATGTTTCTGGTGAGGTTATATGTTTCAGATGTTGTACTTGATGGCAACACCCATGGCATGGCTCTCAATATGATGAGAATTAAGAAGTACGCAAGAGAACAGTTCAGAAGATGCGTACCCGCAGGTATGCCGTGTAGGGACTGCGTCCAGACATGCAGGTTACCCATTCATGAGGTGCGTACCCCAGAGCACACACTTCAAGGCAGTAAAGCGCGCACACGTGGGGTTTCTTATGGTATTTAGCCGACGGTATTGTGTTATTATGGTTTTGGCCCGTGGTATTGATCCATGATTTGACGAAGAACTTCCCTATATAAAGCAAAGGAGATCATTTGGCTTGAGCATCTTTTGAAAATTGAATATCTTAAGATCTGAAATATTGGGTTCTCGGTTTAAAAGCTTGATCTATAAAAGAGAAGTTGAAAGAGAATCTGTGAAGGGTGATCTCTCGAGCGCAAGATCAGATCTGAGCATCTGACTGTATTTCGGCCCTAATCAGAGGTACGCAGGTGATTAACGGTGCGAGTGCATGGGCACAAAGAGCATAAGAAGGATAAGTGCGTGGGTACGCAGGGGCGACAAAGGCGCAGTGCGTGGGTACGCAGAGGCGATGTAGGCGCAGTGCGTGGGTACACAGAGCGACAGTGGTTCAGGTGCGTACGCACAGTAAACGTACGCGGCGTGATAGTATTTTTGGGTGCGTGCCTACTGTGGCAGTACGCCGCGCGATAGTGCATTTGGGTGCATACTACGCAACACAGTAGAAGAAGCAGTGCGTGGCCACGCAGTGCAGTAGAAGGAGCTCTGCGGGTATACGCAGAGAAGCAGAGGGTGAAGTGCGTAGCGATGCAGGCCAAGAAAGGAAAGTTGTGTATCTGTCTCATGACTATCTGTTGACTGAATTTTTCTGTTGATAAGGTGTTCTGAGTTTAGTTCTGTGTTGTTGATCTGGTTACTGCTGTTGACTGTGAAATCTACATGTACTTGATGATCATTTGATGTATATGGATCCAGTTTGAAAATTCATGAAAAGTGGTCCTTGAAAAGAATTAGGGGGTTGTAGCTCCCTTCCAGGAGAGACTGGAAAATGAGAGAGAGTTGTAGCTCTCTGCAGGTTGCAGCCTGCGTACTGGTAAAGGACTGCACCAGTACAAGACCATTGTAAAAGGAGTTTCTAATTTGAAAGAAGATAGAGACATATTGCAGCAGGTGGTTTTCACCCACATTGGGTTTCCACCTTATATCTGGTGTTCTTTTGATGTGACTGTCTGATTTTCTTGTTCATGCTCATTATTTATGGTATTGGTATACAAAAATAATTCAAAGTGTAAATAAGGAAGATTTGTTAAAAGAACTAGATAATACTGATTCACCCCCCCTCTCAGTATTATTTTCAACAATTGGTATCAGAGCAGGTCCTTCTGAAGAAGCGTGATCGCTTGAAGGAAGATCTTTCATCATGAGCAACTACGAGAGGGAAGCATCTATCAGGCCACCGATTTTTGATGGGACAAACTTCAATTATTGGAAGGTAAGAGTTACTGCATATCTTCAATCTCTTGGTACGGATGTTTGGGATATCATAGAGACAGGCTACACTTTTCCTTCAGCTACTCCTACAGATGCGGCTGAAAAGAAGAAATATGAAACAAATGCTAAAGCAGTCAATACTTTGCTGGGATGCTTATCTCAAACAGAGTTTGTGAAGGTTATGCAATATAAATCAGCAAAAGAAATATGGGACAAGATTGTCTTGAGCTACGAAGGAGATGAACAGGTAAAGCGTGCTAAAATTCAAACTCTCAGGATTCAGTATGAGAATCTCAGGATGTATAATGATGAAAGTGTGGCTAACTACTTTCTTCGGGTAGATGAGATTGTTAATTGCATGAAAAATTTGGGTGAAGAAATAAAAGAGGCTATTGTGGTTGAAAAGGTTCTAAGGTCATTGTCCCCCAAGTTTGAATCTAAAGTATCTGCAATTGAAGAAAAGGAAAATCTATGAATTCTTACTATGTCTCAGCTACATGGAATTCTAACTGCTTATGAAATGAGAAAGGGAGGTCCATCAGATAGAAGAGAAGCTGCTTTCAAGGCGTTAGGCAAAGGAGATTATTATGAAGCAAGTCACGTACTAGAAGAAGAAGAAGAAGAACAAAATTTTGTTAGAAATCTTCAAAGGGGTTCTGGAAGGTTCAGAGGTAAGTTACCTTTTAAATGCTTTGCTTGTGGAAGAGTATGTCATTATGCTGCAAAATGCCCTTATAAGGATAAAGGAAAGGAACCTGCTAGATGGAACAAGAAACAGGGTGCAAATAAGAAAAGCTACTACACTCATGAAGATAGTGATGGTCTATCAAATAGTGATGAAGATGAACAAGGTAATGAATATAAACTGTTAATGGCATTTGAAGATGATGATTATATGGATGCTATAGATGTGGATAACCTTTTTGAAGAAATTACTAGACTCAAGAGATGTATAGAAGAAAAGAATATGATCACTGATACTCTACAATTTCAAATTGATGAAAAGGAAAAACATTTTGAAAAGTTAGAAGGTGAAATTGTTGCTCTTAGAAAAGAGATTGAGAAAACAAAAGCTATTAATCTTAAGTTTGTCAAAGGATCTGAAACTCTAGATGAGATTATCAATGTACATTCTCCTCTAAACAAGACAGGATTGGGCTATAATGGAGAAACTTCTCAAGCATCCACTTCAAAAAGTTATCTTGATGCAGCAAAAAGGAGTGAGAAAAAACACAATGGAGACTATCAGGTAAAGCAGGGACAAATTGCAAACAAAGGCTATCAGGGGAAATTTGTTTTAAGAGTGAAAAAAAGCTACAACCAGCCACAGGTAAAGTCTTCTCAATTTGGTTCAAGAATGAATAACAATAGAGATTACAATCACTTGGCCGGTAGATTTGATAACGCAGAAGTTTCTTCAATGGACAATGTTTTTCTTGTCATAACTTTGGTCACAAAGCAGCTCAATGTGTTGCATATAAAACAATCATGACTAGAGAAGCTAAAAAACAAAGAAGTATGACCGGGATTACAGAAAGGACCTATAACAACTTTTCAGCTCTTGAAAATGAAGTTGAATGTTCTATTTGTAATAACTTTGGTCATGAAGATTCTGAATGCAGGAGCAGGTTTCAGCAGAAAAAGGAACAAGCCTCAAGCATCAAAACATGGAGAATAAAGGAACCTCAAACAAAAAGATGTGAGATAGCATTTTATGCAGAGGGACAAGAAAATATATGGTACATTGACAGTGGATGTTCGAAGCATATGACAGGTGATAAAGAAAAACTTGAGTATTACTCCGCTCTAGAAAAAGGAAAGAAAGTTTCTTTTGGAAATGATACTCCTGCAACTATAAAAGGAAAAGGCATTGCTCGGTTAAAAGAAAAGGTCAAGGCTGAAAATGTTTTGTATGTTGATGGATTGAAGCATAATCTTCTAAGTGTCAGCCAGATGTGTGATCAAAGAACCAAGGTAATATTCAGGTCAAATGGATATCTTGTTCGTGATCTTGATACAGGTAAAACAGTGATCAAAGGCAAAAGAACTCCAAATAATCTGTACATATTTGAAGAAGAACAACAACAATGCTATCTGAGCAAGGATGTTGAGCACTGGTTATGGCATCGAAGGTTGGGGCATCTAAGCTTTTCACTAATAAGGAAAGCAAGCAAATACCAGGCA
>APFE031716812.1:0-42350 GCA_000404065.3 Pinus taeda
CCATTTCTGGTTGTAAGCATATTTCAGTATTTTCCATTAATGAAATGAAGTATTATTTCCGCTACATCTTTGTGTATATGGTTATCTCTGTAATTTGTTGCATTCCTGTTTAAGTCTGAATCATTTACGTTCGTCAGCTTCTCTGTGTTTCAACGAACAACTACTGTTCCTTTGAGAATTCACAGCAAAACTATGGGAGGAAGATCAATTCGCAGAGAACCGCAAGTGTTAACTATTTTGGCTGCTGCCCGGGAAATCCTGGCAAGAGAAGGATGGCTAACCTATCTTAACTGCTTGAAGGAGTCTAATGAAACAGTAGCGATTGAATTCTTGCAGAACTTGCAAGAGGACTACTCCACAGTAAGAGGAAAACCCATAGCAGTCACCGATGACATAATTGCAGAAGTCTCGGGACTGCCAGCCGCTGGACCAGTATGGACGTTAAAGAAGGAAAGGTTGCAGAAGATTATAAAGATCTTCCAGGACGAGGGACAGAGCCTGACAATTCGAGGAAAGGGGGTTTTGTCAGCAAAACTAGGAGAGCCGTGGGGAGAATTAGCAAAGACCATCCAAAGCTATATCACCTGTGAAGGCAGAAAAGGCGTGGTAAGACCACGACATATTGAACTCTTAGCTATTCTAAAACAGAAATGCTCTGTAAATTTACCTGCATTGTTGAATTCATTACTTCATGACGTTGCACGAAGCATGAAAAAGGCACAACATGTAGAGTCAGTTGTTAGTCATCACGGATTGATTTGGTTGATAGTCAACCATAGTCTCAACCAGCAGCAGAGTAGATGGGAAGAGCTAATTTCCATTGTAAATAGGGGTTGGCCATACCCGAATGTCTGGAAAAACGGAAATAGGTCACTAGCACACCCCAACGTCCAGAGAAACGAAAGCAGGTCACTAGCACACCTGAGCAACCCAAAAAACACAAGAAATCGGTAAAGCAAAAACATGTTACCAGCACACCCGAGCAACCAGAAAAACGCAGGAAATCGGTCCGGCTAGCATGACTACGAGGGGGGCTAGAGAAGCCCCAGGAAGGCACTAGCCAGCCAGTGGAAATAGAAGAGGAGCAATCCCCATGGGCAGACAAGGAAACGGGAGTGCAGGATGAGGAAGTAGAGCAGTTTGCAGAAGCAAAAGAAAAAGAAGGAGAAGAAGAACAAGAAAAAGAGGAGGCAGAACAAATCTGTAGAAGAAGAAGAAGAAGAGGAGGCAAAGCAATCTGCAGAAGAAGAAGAAGAAAAAGAGGAAGAAGACGAGCAATCTGAGGAGGAAGGAGACGAAGGAAAAGAAGCCGAGCAGTCCGAGCAGGAAGAGGGGATGGAACAGCAGAAAGGCAGCCCATTACAAGACCCATTAGGAGAAGATGAATCGGCCAAAGTTTTGGCCAATATGGGCGATGTGGCCAACCTTCTAGTCCATCAGACCTCCATGCCAGAGAGAAACCCCAGGAGAAAAATGCACCGGAGGAATCACATACAAAAGAGGCAGAAGTAGAAAATTTGCCTGTTCATGATGAGAAGATGTCAGAAAATGCTGAGCATGAACAACCCCTTCCTAATCAAAAGGCACCAGAAGAAAGTCCAGAGGAAATAAGGGTAGAAAAAGAAATAGCCCAAGAAATAACAGAGCGGATTAAGGTTCTTGCCCTGGAACATCCACCCCAGGAAGAAAATCAAGAAGCTAGCCGTAGTCCAGACCACAGTAAACAACCTGCTGTTCCTTCTGAAGAAATGGCGAGAATAAGAGAATTGTGAAAGGAACAGTAGAGATTATTGAACATAATAGTCCAGCTTCACCAGCAGATTAGGATTCTAAAGGCAAGGCAAAGGGTAAAAGGGACTTCAGGAAGGAAATGTCTGACCACGCCAGTAAAACCCCTTAAGGGCAAGGGGCAAAGGACCAGAATCCATCTCGCTACTCAAAACCCCGTCAAAAGCCAAGCTGTTGTTCCAAATGAAGCTGAAAAATAGACTGCTATTCCAATTGGAAAGGAACATCAATGGGCTGATGTTTGTGTTAAAATAGAAACGGATGAAATAATGACCTGTCATAAGATAATTCAGATGGTGGCACCACCTTCGGGAGTAATAAGGGTTCTGAACTCAAAGTAGCACAATAGGAAAGTTCAGGAAAAGCTCTCGGCCTCCACTGCTGCATGGAAAAAGGATCCGAAAACAGTGACCCTCCAGAAGGGTTTAAAGCAAGCTCAACAAGAAGTAGAAAAGCTTAGGGAGCGAACGGTCCCTTGAGAAAAATATGAGGAACTACAGCAGTAGCTAAGGAACGTCAACTTATCTGAAAGCCAGGCCTTCGAAGGATGGCGGAAGGAACAAGAGAAAGTTGCAAAGGTAACTCATAGGTTAGATGTAGTTATCAAACAGATGGATAGCTTGTGTTCTCTATACAATGACGTCCTAGCATGTAGAGCCCGTACTAAGAACTATGCCCTGTTTTTAATGGAAAGGTATTTGCAATTGAAAATAAAGGTTGTTAAAACAGGTGCTCCCATACAAATTAACACCATAGATGATTTCATAAATTGCTATAAACACTACGGGGTAAAAGTGTAGAGATTATTGTGTGAATTTTAATTGCATAACCTTGTACTAGAACAGGAGACCGAACTGAACCCTTGCCCTTTTGTTGGGGACATTCAATTACAGGTATTTATTTCATTTGCAGTTAATCAAATTAAATGGCTCAAAGCCTATAACGCTTTTCAAAGACAAGAAAACGGATTAGATCTATGGACAAGAGCTGAGCCTAGGGACCCATCACAGTTATGGAGGAAACATAGAAACCTCATGAAGACTCCAGGAGTGACTGAATCATTAGGACCCATGCATGAGGCAATCATTCGGCAGGGACTTGAATACTTTTCCTCTATCAAAGACCCTTCCATTGATGCAACTAAATTTTGATATCGAATATCTAATCCGAATATCCAGCTCAGAGAACCATTTAAGTATGAGAATTTTGAACTAGCTACCAACCGTTTTCCACTCTATGGCGAAATTGTTTTTTAGGGCAAGGCCATCCTGGTTAGGATATAGGTTTCGGAGTTCAATCATTTGGCATCCTGCACCCAGATACCAAGCCATGTATGAGATGCTTGAGGGTCAAACAGGCCATTTCCTTGACTACTTAGTTTCGCATCACGACTGTAGGCCTTCACATGAGATTCCATCTCTAGCCTACTCACTCACTACCTTGCATGTCAACTACAATGTTTTCATGAGGCCATGAAAAAGGGTAAGCAGGGGGGTGTGTGGAGTATCAAAGAAGGTATGTTTTGATGGTTATTTCAGTATCTTTTCATTAGGACTTATAAGCCTTTTTGCATCATGAAATTAGAAAATGATAAAGAATTATAACGAAACATGTGAGATTAATATAGAACGCTAACAATTGTCGTTTACATGTACAGGAGGGAGGAAAAACAAAAAGTGGCTGTCCTAAAGTAAAAGACAAAGATGGGTTAACTATTGTCCCTTCGACGGGAGACTGCATGCAAACCAGATCAAAATGGACCAACCCAGGAAAGGAAGCGGAGATATCAGCTTGGTGCAAAAAAGAGAAGAAGTGACTCAGGATTAACGATTCTGCAAATCCCTCAAAATCCTTGATCTTGAGGGATCGCTGTTTTATCTATTTCTGCATATAGATATCTCCTTCGTCACCCTTATATAAGGGGAAACATTGTTAGCTAAATTGGAGGCTCTTATGTAATTTCTTTTAAAAGATCAAAACTGTGATCATTATGTCCTGTTAAGACTTGCTCTACTGTAATTTTACTTCATGCATTAATACAGACTTGGTTACTCTTTTATCTTTGAGCTTGGAATAACCTCAAGCGGTGTACCCCTGGAGGCTAAGGGCCCGGCCCTAGAGGACACTTGCTCTTGTACCATTACACGTGGTTTCTATGTGGTTTTCTTATCAACGTGATCTAGTAATCTGACGTGTTTTATAAAGTTCATGTTACTTGCTCTGTAGTGTTTAATCCATTAATGTTCCTGAAAACAAAGGTGTTGTATTGACGCTGCATCATATTACTATTCCTTTAGGTGTTGATATAATACGGTTAGTTTCTACAGGATACTGTTGTTCCATTACAGAGTTTTTGTGTTATGCGATTGTGCCTTAACATTACAGAATTCATCTTGGAAGCTCTGATTCTATATGATTATTGGATTCTTGAATATCACTGTTTCATCTTGAGATGCAATCATATGCTTTCTAATTAGAGTGACAACTGAATCAGATTGAGCATGTTGTGTTTATATGGTTTTCAATTCTATTCCATCTTGTATCCGTAGGCAGTGCTGTTCCATTTGTGTGTATATATTTTAGAATGAAGGATTGATGTTTGGTTATGACTAATGCACGTGATTTAATAGATTCACAACTTGTTAGACTTATTTACTGCTCTATTCCTGAATTGTTGTTCCATTTCTGAATTGCTGTTCCATTTCCGAATTGCTATTGTTATTCCATTTCTGAATTGCTGTTCCATTTCCAAATTGTTGTTCCATTTCAGAATTGTCGTTCTATTTTAAGGTTGTTGTCCCATTTTATTGCTGTTCGATTTATATGCCGTTCCATTTCTTGTTATTTTCTATTTTGGTGTGGAGGATGATCTCAGGCTGTAGTGAGCATTAGCATCTGCTGCTCGGCTCCCAGACCCCTGATCTGTTCTCCAATTTCTTTTCCATCAGTTTCTAAAGGGATGGGTTATTGCTACCGAACCCTTGACTGATACATTGCTTAACATATGAATGTGTGATTTAGCCTTTTAAAGTAGTTAAGTTGTAGACACGCATCCATTCACTTTTGTATTTTCAAACAACTGTACTATGAGCATTACTCTGGCAAATGCTAAGCCTCAGACTAAGACACTCTTTGAAATAGAAAAACATTCCCGGATTGACATATTAATGTGAGGTAACTAGAGGTGAAAGAGACCCTTTTTATAGCTCCACACCATCCATCCCTAAACCAAATCTAGATCATCACATTCTGTCCCAAATATTGGTATATGTTTCACGTCATTGATAGGGGATACATCAAGTCCCTCTTGCGATGGATCACTTGCTAACGACTTCAACACATTATCTAGGATGTTGCTATAGAAACTCCCCTCAGTACCTTGGAACTTGCATAATTCAATGGAAAGTTTCCTCACATTTGGTGCTAGGTTCTCATCATTGTCCTTTGAATGGAAGATTCTATGTGGTGTTCTACTTCAGCTCATTTATTCACACCTCATGTATTTCGCCTTCGTAACTTGAGGGCCATTATCATTATCAATAGTTCCTCTTGCATCTGTTAATGAATTTCATCTTTCACTGGTAATAAAATGGTATCTACCATGTTTGACTTCAACACATATATTCACATGGTTATATTTGTATTGTCAAGTGATGAGATGGAAGACCCTCTATTTAGTTTCATTCATATGCACTGTGATTTCAGATTTATACATAAATCTATGAAGTATGATGGCTATGGTCATATAGAAAGTCATTCAATCATAGGTCCATAATGCATAATCAGTGGATGTGACCTTGATCATTATACATGCATAATGGTTTATATGTTGAGTATGTTTATGCCTACCTCAGCGATGATATCATGATGATAATGTATTGTAACATTTAGGTGATGACTGTTAAATTCTAACCAATCAACTTTGGATTCAAACTTCTCACATGGTAAAGCACTTTAGTCCTCATCCACAACTTCTGACTTTGTACTTTAAGGGGAAACCTATTACAATCCATTTTGTTACACTTAGTCAAAAGGCCCCAAACCTAGATCTCTTATCATTTGTTACACTTTGTATCAATCCCCTGCACAGCCTAAGCAAAACTATTTCCAAAAGTTATAAGAATCTTGGATTACTTTGGCTCAAAACCCTAATTTACGACTCCATCAATCTTAGCTTCATGATAATATGTGATGTCGCATGTTGCATACATGAAACTTTTGTTGGTTAGTGCAGGTTGCCTTTAATACAAGTGCGATGACCGCAGGAAATGAGGAAAAATAAAATATGATTTTGAAGCTTCCTTCTCTAGAAGCTTCAGGAGTTGATTCATCCATTTTCTATTGAATATGATATCGAATTCCTACTAATGAGGCTTTATCCATTTTCTCATTAATATTATCTCCTTTCAAAGTGGATCTAGCCATAATATGGTGGATCTAAAACTTCCTCATTTTCCCTATAAAAGTAGTACCTACTATAGATTATGGGTTGGATTTTGGAGGCTAATTATTTTCTTATGCTACCAATTTTAGTTTCGAGGTCCATAATCCATCCTTATGCATTGGTGAGATTGAAGGATTTATCATTGTGACAAAGGAAGGACGAGAAGATTAGGTGAAATTTACAACATTAAGGCCTCAAAAAGGGTTGTAATCTTTCAATGTTATCATTAATACAAAGTGAATTGGTTTTACCATACATCATGTCTTTGATTATACATGTGTAGAATAAGGTTCCTTGATCCCTTATTTGGAGTTATTCGAATATATCATGTTGTATATCTCGATCTCTTTGCTTGTACTGGTTAATTTTTAGAATCTACTTTCATGAGTTAAAGTTGAAAGTAGAGTGATTGGGTGAAGAGAATAAGGAAGCTTTCATAGTGTTCCCCCAAGGGGGAGGGGTTTGTAATAGTCCCTGGTTGATTTTCCATGTAAATAAAAGTTCATGGGACATGTACTCCAATATTAATGTTTGAAAAAACACTTTATTGGGCATCACTTGTGATTAATAATGGCTATGGAAATTGGAAAAGGCATTGGAAAATGCAAAGAGGAAATAATTGGCATTTATTTATGAAAAAAAGGAAAATAGGAGAAAAGGAAGATGAAGAGACACAAATTTTCATGCAAGGGAAATTAGAGGAAAAATGAAGGAAAATGAAGAAAATAGAGACATCAATGATAAAAAAACTTCATAGAAATATTTGCTAGATTTTGATAGTTTTTTGATGTATCTCTATTTAATTCTCTCATTCTCTCATAATCTTGCACACTTAGAGAATTCCTAGAGCATGCTTGGAGCACTCTAGCATTCACTTGGATTTGGAGAAAGAAGGCAAAGGAAAGAAAGGGAGTGTAAGGGAATAGTTTGATCAAAAACTACAATAGGGATACTTTGCAGGTAATAGGTTGCATGTGTAATTTCCTTGCTGATTTTTGGATGCATGGTATATGCATGTGGTTCCTTGGTTATGTGTTGTCATTGGCATGGAGATTTTCCTAGATTGACAATGGTTTCAATCTTCCTTTCAATTTCCTCGATAGCCATTGGGTTATGAGTTTCCCACTTGTTTCTTTTCCAACTGGTTCTCAAGTTCCCTATGGATGTGGGTTGGAACAAATTATCTGGAAGCCCTGGAACAATTTGTGTTGAGTTACTAATTCCTAGAGCCGTAGGTTGGGACAAACGCTTTGGAGCACTTGGTGAATTGAGTTACTAGTTCTTAGAGCTGCCGATGGAACAAATGCTTTGGAGCCCTAGACGATTGTGGGTTGAGTTGCTAGTTCCTAGAACCTTGGACAGCTTGGGTAGAGACAGATCTGTTTAATGTTAGTGACTTATGGACCATAGAGGTGGAATCACAATGCTTGAGGGTTGAGGTAGTTTGGCCTCTAAAATACGTGGTTGGTTTTATCTCGGTTTATTCCATCAGATCCCACATTCATGCTTGGAATATGGTACAAGAGTGATTGGATGAAAGAGAGAATTGGTTTATCTAAATATATGGTTGGGTGGTATGTGGAAGTTCTTGACTTGGTTGGAATTTTCATATGCTCATATGAGATATTTTCCTATTATGATTTATGAGACATTTTAGTGATTATGTTGGTGATAGTATGGATTATTTTTCATGGGTTCCATTCTAGTTATATGTTGGTTATATGATGTATTTTGTATATGGCTCTGGACATGTTTTCATAAGTATTTGAATGGTTGATGAATGCATGGCCTAACAAGTGCTATTGTATCTAGCTAGAGACGGCTTAAAGTCTTTTTACTAATTATGATATGAAGACTATCAATTTATGATCATACATGCATTCCTAACATGTAGCTTAAATGTTTTCCATATGTTTGATGAAATGTTTTTTATGGATTAGTAATCCTTGGGTTAATTACGTGTAGTTGTATGGAGGTTAACTTGAAAAAATGTCTTAGATCGTGGAACCGTTGGCAGTGAATTGGGGATTTTAGGTCGTAATCGCATGGATACTGGCTTATGAGTGTGGTTGGAGGCTCATAACCACATGCATGTTGTGTTATGTGTGTAATTGGTAGTTAAGCTTGTGAAAAAGTAGTTGAAATTCAGGATCTGGTTATAAGCAGTTGTGGAATGAATTCTGGGTGATTTAGTGTTCCTAAGGGATGTTTGTAAGTTGTCGATGTGTTGGCCCCACTTCCATAATTGAATCTTGGAGGTCGGGCCATATCATGGTGACACTTGTCTCATATTTACCCTAGCGATCTTGTGAATTTGGGTAAATGTGGGAGAAGTGGTTACAATGTTAGCTGCCCATTTCTCCTTCCTTCCCCACCTCAGATGGGTCTAGACTAACCATACTCTATCAACTCTAATAATAGAGTATTTGTTTTGGTGTTTTTCTCATTTTCTTATTATATTGACATATCTTGCCTTTACGATTATAATTGTCTAGCCTTTTTCCTTTATGGAATGTTTATTTGGATGATGATAATGATCAACAAACCTGCTTGGGGTGATACCAACAAAATTTTAAGTTGTGACCTTATAAATATTTACTCCTACAACTAATAAAAAGTTCTGACTTACAAAAAAAATTAATCAATTTAATATAAATAGAAAACCTATCATAAATTTGTTTTCAGTCCAGCAGTGAGGACATTCATCACTACTTGTTATCCACAAATTTAGGTTGAATTATCATTCTTATTCAAGGAAAACCAATCCCCCTGGAATTACTCATTAGTGTTCTGTAAGGGGGTGTTGTAGCAGCTACAAGTACCCTCCAAAATTTTGGCTCGCATGAAAATTATGGAGCCTACCCTAGATCCTGCAATCGATCATCCTTGGTCTCTTCTTGGTAAGCTGGTGACTTCAAGATCCCCTCCTTGATCTTAAGAGTTGTCCATGTTCACATATCTATTCAACATGTGTCATCTTTGGGCATTGGGAATGTTGTTTGGCATGCAAAGGGAATGTTGTTTTTCTTCAAGGGAATCATGTGCATATGAGTTGTTATCATCATATAGATATGTTTCATACTCACTTCATGCACTCTTGTCACGAAGGTTGTTGCATCAAGAGAAGTATGTATTATACATTCTAGATGGTCTATGTTGTATCAATAACTATTAGTGTGTGATCATAGTCAATTCTTATCAATGTTTACATATGTTTCACTGGTCTCATACTTAGCCAATTTCCCAAGCAACCTAGCCTCATCCATCCTCTCAAAATAGTGCACTTTTCTTTTACAAACATCAAGCTTCCACCCTTTCTTGCTAAAAATTTGCACTACGTAGAAACCCCATCATCCCTTGGCATCTAAAACTACATAGTGATTTCCTCCTGTGTCTTTTCCCTAGTCAGAACCCTTTGTCTCCAGAAATTGCCTAGTATTACCTCTCAACTTCCCAGGTTTCATTGCACTCAAAAATTGGTAGAGGTGTCTTCCTAGGACCCCCATCCCACAAGAGTGTCCTATGCATCAAAATATTGCAGTGTTTTCCAAGCTTCCCTACATGTCTTGCATTCAGAAACTACGCAGATGGGTCTCCCATGGCCTCATCCTGGCAGTAGTCACTTCCCACTGAAATTGCGTTGATCTATCTATCAATGACTACTAGAAAAGGTTACATGCTAAGATCACTCCCAACAAGTTGAGGAGAAGGACCAAGGAACCAAGTGATGGAAAAATTTCAGGACCGCACGCAACCTATGTCAGATGCATGATCATCTCGAGGGTAAGTATGGTAAGTAAAGAACACCTTTCGATGTACACCTCTTAGTTGAGTTTGCAAAACTGCTTGTCATTGTCATACCATCCTGTCTTTAGTAACATGCATGTGTGCAAGCACAAAAAAGTCATTTCATGTGTTTCCTCTACATGTCTTGCTTCCTTTTCGCTTGTTTGACCAAGTTTCGTCTTCGACATGTTGATTTCCATGTCATGCTTGCGACCCTGTTCTAGTGATATCAAAGTTTTGTCTTCATGTGCATTATTTGTTTTGACTATGTAAACGCTCATGGCACTCACACACAATGTTGTATGCATTGTCGCACAAGTGTTGTCCAAAGGTCTATCTGAAGTGTCGCACTTGTCGCTTTCACCTCTAGATAGTCCCACAGTCAGTCACACTGAGCATATGTTGTCTTGTGGTTTGATATGCCTTGTCGATGAGTCATGTTGAGTGCGTGTTCACAAAGTCATGTATACACGATCTCACTCACCCACACACTTTTCCATTTTTCTAAAAAAATTTCAACCGGACCACCCTCCATCAGCAGGACCCCCACTGAGCTACACTGCGCAGTCTCAGCCCTCAGTGACCAAGCATTATTGCCCATTATTGCATAGAGCTTGAGGCTGCCCTCTAGGTAGTTTGCACTGCACAATCTTAGAATCAACTCAACTGACTATCACCTAAAACAACATAGAAGTTTCCCAAGAATCCATCTCAGTCTGCACTTACCACAAGGCTATCCATCAAGCTTCCCATTGGTCAACCAGAGAATTTTATCAAGCAGTGACCCAGCACTGCACTCATATCCAAAATTGCACAGAAGCTGCCAGCCCGCCTACTTGCACTTCCTAAAAAATTGTGCAAAAGGTGTCAGCTTGCCTGCTCGCACTTACTAGAGAAATTGCGGAGACAAGAGGGATAGGCACCCGCTGTTAGTCACTGCATCGTCTCTAGAAATTATGCAATTTTGTTGGTCAATCCCCCTACCAGCCTGCTAGCCACTTCTCCAGAAAATTGCATAGTTTTCATGGACATTCCATTTACTGCTCGACACCCCTCTCAACTCAAAAAATATGTAGACATATCCTGCATGACTGCCTCCTAGATCTATGCGTCTCTGGCCAATAATCTCCCGCAACTTGATCCCAACCTCCTTTGAAAATCTCCACAATTTTTACTACCAGTGCCTCCTGCTGCCTGCACTGCCTTCCCTGAAAAAATTGTGCAGTTCTGCCTCCCAGCTAAGCCAGATCCCAAAGATGTCACTGATGTCCTGGACTTTTGAACCCAGCCTCTCAGTGAACTCTACATAGTTTTTCTCAATAATGTCCTGGACCCTTGCATCCTGACCTGACATGTGCTCTGCATTGTTTCAAAGCCTTGTCCTCTCTCCCGGTCACTTGCACCTGGAAATGAAAGGAAATGCATCATGGTAGACTAGGAGGTTGTTGGATTTGATGTCATCTCATCATGAGTGATTGCAAAAACAGGTACATGGATAAGACATCACATGACAATGAACATGATGAACAAGGAGTGAATGCTAGAAGACTTGCTCACAGTTGGACAAACACACGAAGCATACCAAGTAATAAGTGAAGGATACATGTGCACATGCATGCAACAACAAGTGAACACCAAGAACATTGAATACTTTGCACACTTTTTCATGTGGAGGTGAAGCTATGGTACACCATGGGCACACTCATCACTCAGCAGCATAGTAGCTCGACACGAACAACATAGCCAGCATGCGTATATCAGTAGTGTCATGAATTGCCTTCGCCACATCACTATTTTGGGTCATACTTGTTTACTCAATGTAATGTAACGTAGAAGTCCAAGAGACCCACGAATGAAGTTAAAGAGTCATGTAAGCCGAACTATCATGAGGGAAGTTGAAGAGTCACAAGGGCCAGTTTCACCCTTGGCTATATATACCCCTCATTTGTACATGTAAAGGAGTTTTCACCTTGGCTCCTCCCATATAGCCTTGAGAGTCTGTAGTCTTTCCTTTGACGAGTGAGTAGTGGATCCAATGCCCTGCTATTGAGGTTAGTGATGTATGGTGTATTGATGTGTCTTGGAAATTTCACCTAATTCAGAAGCTTGTTAACAGGCCAACACATTTTCACACATGTATTCTATTCATTTGTAAGACTATTCTTTGGATGCTTGTGATGCATGTTGTTTTAACCTATACAAAGATAGTTGAACTATTTCGGTTGTTTTAGTGCATATGTTGTTGGAAATGTGTTGTATCATTTGTTATCATTGTCTTGCCCGTATGGACTACTCCGTCTCCACCAGACATTAGACAAATTCATTCTGGTAAACTTGTTATAATAACCATTTCACTCATGTGGACTACTCCGCTGAATGTTGTACATGCTGTCTGTTCACCTTTGTGTTTGTGACTTCTGCATCTGTGTGGACTACTCCGTTGGAAGCTGCGCAGATCCTGTTGTGTTGTGTGTCTTTAACAGACTTGGGACTATTCCCTTTTGACTTGATAATCACTCTCACCCTCTTCGTCTATAGTGAAAGAACTTATACACAAGCTACACTAAGAACTCACCAGGCACACGAACCTCGTTTTTTGAAGACTAAGTATACCACTCTCATGTGATGATAAGCAAGAGCTAAGGTGGACCTTTAAGATAATGGAAACTGGGCTATCATACCAGATGGGACTCCTACATGAAACGGTGTGAGGTCTAGTTGGGACTTCATACCAGTGAGATCCCCTGAATGTTGGTGGGTCTAGGGGGCAAGCTTTCATTTGTGCCAAATGCCTTTAGTTCTTGGGCCATTAAGATATTTCCTTACATAGCCAAGAAAGTGTAATTTGAACTATTATATATATATATATATATATAATTAATTAATTTTCGCAAAAACTACTTATACATCTAACAAAAATAATAATAATATAATAATAAAAGAATTATCAATTGCCATAATAGAAATGGATATATATCTATTTCTATCTATTATTATAATATTATATTATTATATTATATATAGTAATATATAATTATATATTATAATATATTTATATTATTATATATATATTATAAATATATATATATATATATATTTATATATATATATTATATATAGATGAATAGATAGATAAGACACACATACATGTGCAAAATGTTGTCAATTAAAGATTAAGTGTATTCATTCTCACACAACTTTATTGAGAGGAAATCACTCATTAAGTTTGAGAGATAAAAATTTATTGATGCCTTGTTGTGTCGTGTAGAGAAAGGTAGGCATGTGATAGAAGAAGCTAAAACTCATGTAAATATATACTCATGGTAATATATATGTGTGTGAAATAATAAGACTTGAACCATTCTTGTATACTACTTCGCCATTTCTTTCTCACTCAAGCTTCTTGTGTTGATGATAAGTCCTAATATAGACTTGAAACGCCAACTCAAAATTCCAACTGTAGAGCATTCTCCAAACTTTTCTTCTTCAAATCTTACCCATAGAAATCTACAAACAAAATTTTTTTTTTTTATGGATTAATTTTAATAATAATATTTATTAAATTTAAGGATTTTAAAGAAATATTTTAAATATTTTTATTACAATTAAAGTGTTTTTAAATTATTATTTTTATAGATTTTATATGAATTTAAGAAAAGGTTTAGAAATGATTAGGATTTTATTGTACTTTAAGTTTTTGTGAATAGAGATATAATATTCATTCAATTTACCTCAAAATTATGAAAATTTTAGGTTAGTTAGATTTCTAATGAAATTCCTACATTAGTTAGATTTTAAATTTTTTTATGTTATAAATTCGAGTATGTTAGTTATATTATTAAATAGTTATGATAAAAATTATTTAATATTATTTTCGAATTATGTGTACTATGTTGATAAATAACACAATGTATATGAACACATAACTATATGTCTTAACCCAGCATCAAATATTGATTATAACCATACAGCTAGTCAATGTTATTACGTAAATGTGCTTACATGTCATATATCTCTTCTCTACATATTGTGAAACAACGAAAACATTTTATGATTATCTTTTATCATTTCCTTTAAAGCATCATATCAATGTATCAAATATTAAACCATGTAATTATCGATATAAAAGAGTAGAAATATGAGCATTAGAAATGGTTAAGAAATAATTTAAAAACAAATAAAAAATTGATCTTATAGAAGTATGGAGGCTTAGGTTGGATCACTCAATCAATTTTGAAGCTTAAAAGGGTTATCAATATCTTATTCTAGAAGTCTAAGTTCAATTTAGGAAGGAAGTTTAGGAAGGAAGTTTAAAGGTAAAAGAAGTTAGGAAGGAAAATGACAATAACTTGGAATCAAAAAGCTATTATTAAGGAAAAATACCAAAAGATAATAATAAATAGAAATTTGAGACACTCCAGATCCTTTTATAACTGTTGTGAATTTCCATGAAACAAAGGGCTTATATTATGTTGTTTCCCAAGTGAAATTGCTATTATATTTCTTGTTGAAACTTGGGAACATGAAGAATGTAATGTCCTAACATATAAGCATTTTTCTTAGAATTTAGATAGAATATGAAATCCTATTGCATAGGGACTAGAAGCATAACTTGTTACATAAATAGGAAGAATTCTCCTCGCATTGAGTTTCATAAGAAAGACCATCTCAATGAGAACACATGATGGAGATTTTATATATTAATGTTAACAAGAATTATATAACAATTTGTTATTTCACACCTATTGACTATCATATATAAGAAAAATAATCTAGATAAAAATTGTCCCCACAATAAATTAAAACAAGATATTTATAGTCTCAAAAGTGAAGGTAGTATCTTCTTGTTATGAGAATTTAATGTTGGGACTACCACTAGTCAAGTTTTGATTTTAAGCAACAATTCCCATCCTAATCCTTTATGGTTGGATGAGGACCTTATTTTAACTAATAGATACAAAAGAAACTATGAAGAATTATCTGACAATTTGTTTGGTATTGAGATACTCAAGGTCTATAGTTCTCAAGGTCTATCAATTTGTAATGGTTTAATGAAATGGTTGAATTTGAATTGAATGAATTGTATTCATGGACCAAGTAACAATCTCATGGATTATGTCATATTTCATATCATTGTATACAACCAAATAGTAGTTTTTGACCTTTTGAAATATTTTGAGCTTGACTTTGATAATAGACTTTTAACCCAAACTCTAAAATTTGTCATTCAAAAAAGCCACATTAATGAAAATTTTAATAACCAAAGGCTCTTTTTTTTTTGACAAAATTAAAATTTATATTTTGGTAAAGGATTTAAAATTTGAATGAAATTTGATATCTTATAAGAACAATATTGAATGAATTTTTCATAATTTTATGACAACTCTCTCAACTTCCATTAATGAGTTCTCTATTAAGGTGATATGTAAATAGAATAATAGAATTGTTAGGGGCCATTTTGTCACACTTAGTCAAAAGGCCCCAAACCCATATCTCTCATCATCTATTACACTTTGCATCAATCCCCTGTAAGGCCAAAAGTAAAATTATTTCCAAAATTTATAGGAATCTTGGACTACGTTGGCTCAAAACCATAATTTAAGACTCCATCGCACTTGGCTTCATGACAATCTATGATTGAATATGTTGCATACATGTAACTTATGTTGGTTAGTGTAGGTTACCTTTAATACAAGTGCGATGACACCTGGAAACAAAGAACAATAAAATAGAATTTTTAAGCTTTCTTTTGTAGAAGCTTCCTTTTATAAAAGCTTCGAGAGTTGAGTCATCCATTTTCTATTGAATATGTTCCCAAATTCCTACTAATGAGGCTTTATACCTTATCTCATGGAACTTATATCCTTTCAAAGTGGATCTAGCCCTAATATGGTGGCTATAAAACTTCCTCATTTTACCTATAAATCAGTACCTGCTATAGAGTCTAGGTTGGCTTTTGGAGACTCTGATTTTGCCCTTATGTTGTCAGTTTAACTTTGTAGGTCTCCATACTTATGCATTGGTGAGATTGACGGCTTTATCATTGTGGAAAAGAAAGGACGAGAAAGCTAGGAAAGATTTGCAACATCAAGGCCTCAACAAGGGTTGTAATCTTTCTTTGTTATCATTAATACAAAGTGCATTGTTTTTCCCATACATTATGTCTTTGATTATACATGTGTAGAATAAGCTTCCTTGATCTCTTATTTAGATTTATTTGAATATATCATGTTGTATATCTCGATCTATTTTCCTGCCTTGGTTAATTTCCAGGCTCTAATTTCGAGAGTTAAAGCTTGAGCTAGAGTGAGCGAGTGAAGAGAAGAAGGAAGCTTGCATTGAACACCAAGTAGGTCTTCTTCTTATATTTAAAATATCTCTACGGAAATATAGTATAGTTTGTTTGATTTTTTCTAGGTTAAGCCACTTAATCTATGGAGATTGCTTATGTTTGTAGAAGGGATTTATCTAGAAAATAACTTGGCAACTATATTGGGGACAAAGTTGTTCTTCGGTGGTTTAATTTGTCATGGCCCTTTAAGACCTCTATATTCAACCTTTTTTGTCTTGTTTAGAATATATTTTTAGTGTAGAGAATTGGATTTCGAGCTTTATCAATGTTTTCTCCTCATTTTTATGTGAATCAGACACATCACACTTTCTTTTATGTGACAATGTGTTGCATTACAAATGCTAGTTCAGTAAGTGCGACCCATCACACTGGCTCCTATAGACTACCTGCAATGAATTCTTGAAGATGTAAAAATTAATGCTTCCATGTCTTGCTTTGAAAATTTTCTTGTTTTCTTTGGTTTTTTGAGTCTTTGGTATGTTTTATTCTTTGTAAAGCTACTAATTTGTGTGAAATTTGAGGTCGATTTCTCTTTGGTAGGAAATTGTTTTTTCTTTATCCATTATAGATTTTTATATATGGATTGGTTATTGATTAATTAATTACAATAGTTATTTGATTTAATTACTTTTTTTCAGTAATCTAATCATAGTTTCAGTTTTCTTTTATTGAAAATTCAAAAAAAAGAAACTTGATTTTCTTGTGCATTAGGGATTTGAAATTATGAAATTGGAATAATGTCTTTGAAGGTATTGTTTGGAAGATTTGTTTTCTACATTGTTGATTTGTAACCTCTTTCTTTCCTCTAGTTAGATATTCATCGAATTGAAAACATTTCTCTCATATTAGCTAAATTTTAAGAATTCAGGGAAATGTTTCCCTTTTACGATCAGACATAATCCTTAATCAAGAGAAACATTTAAAATTTACCAATGAATCTGTTGTAGCGGCTACAACCACCCTCCAAAATTTTTCCTTTGCTTCATTTTGGAGCCTCCCTCCTCGAAATCACTATAGCTATCCTGCACTGATCATGTACTTGTGTTTATTTGAGTTCATTTTTTGTTTAACAAATTTTGTTCAACTCACTTTTCTCATCAGTCGACCACAAGCATGATCTGCTGACAGGGAAAACTACACAAACCTATAGGGAAGCCTGTCTTCCCCTCAAGAATTGCACAGAGTAGCCAGAAGTTGCCCTGCACTCAGAAATTGCACAAACCAAGCCAGTTAGCCTTGCTATGGAAATTGCGTAGAGCAACCAATAGTTTCCCTGCACTCAAAAATTACACAGAGAAAGTCAGCCAGCCTTGCTCTGGAAATTGTGTGGAGCAAGCTAGCCAACACTACTCTCCATAAATGTGTAGTTTCAACCAATTGTACTGCCATTCAGGAATCCACAGAACTAGCCCAACTACATTGCTCTCCAGTAATGTGCAGAGCAGCCTATGCCAGCTGCAATGTTCTCTACAGTTATGTAGAACTGCCTAGTTGCACTGCTCTCTAGAAATGCAAAGAGAAGCCCAATATCATTGCTCTATAAAATTGAGCAAAGATGGCAAGTCATCCAAGGCCTCTTAGTCCATAAACAACAAAAATGTTTTCCCTCACTAACTCTCTGTCGCATGTGCCTGTAGGTTGCCCGATTCCCTCCAAAATTGCGTAATCCTTATTTGCATGCTAGGAAACTTTTCCTGAAAAAGAAAAAAAGTAAAATGTGAAAAGTAATCAATAGAATTTAGGGATCTATTTTTAGTAGCACGAGTTACATGCAAAATTGTTTTTAGAAACTCCCCACCAAGTGTCGCTTTTTCCTAGATTTGTAGCATGTGCATCATAAACCCTAATTTCACCACATATATTTAAACGATGCCTCATAGCTCATTCTTCACATTTGATCTTGGAACTCTAGCATTCCCAAGGCATCGAGGAACCTTCGACACAGTCGGCACAAATTTTCCGAGTAATCTTTGCTTTCCATGCCTTTTGCCATTTTTTTGTGGCTTTTTAGTTTTCATCTTGTATGATTGTTGTTTCCTTGGTTTTATTGAATTACCATTGGAATTTCAATGTATTTTTATCTTGTAGAAGTGATGTTTTAGGTTTTTCATTTCCTTTCCTTAGTGTCACACACACAACACTGTTTATGCACTCATAGTCATTGTTTCGATGACTCGCTTCATGAGATTCTTGGTTTTTTCATTTGACTGATTTCTTCACTTGCTTGAGTTGCATACATGTTTATTTCACTCAAATTTCCACGAGCTTCACACACACATTCACTCATTTTTGTTTTTGTGTTAACATTTGGCAGATCTAGATTGTTTCAGTCCAGATCCTATGTCTCTGAGCATGCTCTGCACATTCCTAGTAGTCAAGGCTTTACCTTGCCTCCAGGAATTACGCAGAGGTTACCCACACTATCCCCTAGCTTTGCTCTGCACAATCCTAGGAGGCAGTGTCTAGTCCTACCCACAAGAACTGCGCAATATGTTTTTCCACCCAGAAACCCAACCTGGCCATTCTGTGCATTGTGCAATTTCAATCAACAATCAACTTCTCTGGACTGCGCATTACATAAATCTATCTAGTAGTCAGCTTCACTGGCAGATGGGACTACGTAATGTGAAGTTCCAATGAATAGTCTCCCAACTTCCCAAAGTCAGTGCTGCACAATCTTGCCGAGCAGTCACCAGTTTGCTACCTAAATGTATCTCGAAGTTGTTTGATGTTTTTATTTAACATAGTCTCGCCATGAGTGTCTTTTCTGTCCCCAGGTACCACAATTTTTTGAGCAACTTCTCAATATTATAGGTATCATGGCCTCTAAGAGAGTTGATACCTTAAAGCAGTACCAAGGGATGTGGTTGAACAGGGGTCTATGAGATTTCATGTGTACACAGACACACACCTATTCATAGAGAAAGAAATCAAGATCAAATGGAAAGACATCAATACTATTTTCTGAGGCAGCTTTGAGGAAAATCTGGAGGATCGATAGATCTATGTTAACATCCATAAGTCAGGATTATAGAAGGTTGCATGTAGGTTTTCCATGTTTCCTTGCATAGATGTGATCCAATAGATTGTTTCACACACTGATCGCGAGACAACGATACTGAGCAGTGCCACTGGAGAAAGGATTTATTCCTTTAGGATGGAGGATTATCAGCATATATATCATTTTACATTCCTAGTGAGCAGGATGGATGCACCGTTATACACTACCAATGGCAACATGAACACAAGAGACATATTGAATCATTGGGTAAAGGAGCCAGCAAAGTTCAGGGCGACACCCAACAAGATATATAGGACAAAGACACGTAGGAAGGCATACCATTTATTGTTCATCTTTGCATGTCGTTTGTATGGCCAAGGGAGTATAGAGACTTTCCCGCAGATTTGGGTTATTATGTTGGATCATCTTGGAAGTGAAGGGAAATTGCTCAATTGGTCTGACATGTTGGTTCTCCAATTGCAAGTGCATCTATCAAAATATCGAAGTCCTCTCAAGGATCAACAAGAAAAATTCTTCATGTCTTCCTACCTCCTCGATGCAACCTATGCCTATCAAAAATTTCCTTGCATGGGTTGGGCATGGACACCTTTAGAGAGTGTCGTGAATGTGTATTGCAAGTTTATCTTAGATTGCAACTACTGAGGATTCATGGATAGAATATCTTACCATTTCATTGCTCCTTTGTATGCAATGATCTTTGAACAAGATCCACCCTACACGTCCCAGGTAGTAACAGAGGCATTGTTGAACATTGTAGATTGGTGCACCTCACCCAAAGGCACCTTCATTAGGATGTACAGCGCGAAGAAAATTTGGTCCTACAGGAAGTTGCATACCACATCTCTATAGGGTTATCAGCTGGATTATACAGGAAGAAGAAGGCACCATGGCCCATGCTTCTTATGTGAATTGGGTTTTACGTGATTGGGAGTTTGAAAGAAGTGGATGCCGAGGTGGTAGACTTAAAGAAGTTTAAGTTCAACACTAGGATTTTCAACCCATATGACCCACATGGTATATGTAGGGATCACTGTGTAAGAGTGTACTATCCTTAGATCCATGTGGCATGTCATTGGCTAGAGGAAGACCCATGGAGATATTGCTACAACTCCTCTAGGATCAATGAATCAGTTAGCATTGCAGTGGAGTGGCTAGTAGCACTCAAGGCAGCAATACCATAGGGAGTAGAAACAAAAACAAAAAGATGTAGCAAACCTATGCAAGACAAAGTTAAGAGTATGATTGTCGAAAGCAAAGAGACAGAGAGAAGCTACATGTTTAAGGAAGTCCCACTTGTGAAAAGGGTAGTTTTGGAGATAGATACAAAGAGGCGACAACGCGAGAGGAAGATAGCACAAAGAAAATGAGAGAAGAAAAGGCTAGAATATGGAGATAGGATGTTAAAGGATGTTCAACAAAAGCTTAAGGAAGAACAAGAGTTGCACATAAGAGAGAAGGAATCACAACATGAGCATGAACAAGAATAGGAACAGGAATAGGGGGAAGTGCAAGTTGCACAGACAACGCAAACTACACCAATAGAGGTTGAAGACTCTAAACTAGCAACAGATGAGGAATAGGGTGAGCAGTAGCAGGAATAGGAGCTTGATCTGCAGGGTGAACTGATAGTAGAGCAGATGGACATGGAGATGGAGCAGTCGAAACAAGATCAAGATACCGACCTCATACCAAAAGCAACTGACATCACTCCACAAGCTTCACCAGCTCTAACAACAGAGCAAGTATTGATTGAACAAGAGGATACCATTCTCCTTGAGGACCATCCAGGAAGAGAAGTGTACAACATAGCCTTTGACAAGTCACAACATAGAGTTGTACAAGCATGTAGAGCACACACCCCTAATATGCATGCATCACCTACACACTTGGAAGAATGGGTGATTGTGTTAGATGTATGGAGACATCTAGCTACCTTGGTTGATGCTACAAAGATTTATGCCAAAGCCACAAACTTGTGTGTTAAGTTATTGATAGCATAACGGTCTCATGGCTAAGGGATTGCAAGCAGCTACGTAGAGGGAGGAACAATCAACAAGATCCACTAGATCAGAGATGAAGATGGCCATACTTGCTGAAGTATTGGCTCTTAAGACAGTCATGCAAAGACTGTATGATAGGTTCGTCACTGTGCACAAGGCAGTTGTCCACCTACATGGTCATCAGTAGCGCTACACCAAGATAACGCAAACACTCACAGACATACATGCCACAGTTGATCATGTACATACATGGACAATGAGGTACAAGGGAGCTCTGCTTCACTTGGACAAGATGATGAAGCCAAGGGTGGAGTTGGAAAAAATACACATCCGAAGTTAGATCCGGAACTATGAGGAACTCTTGCCACTCATCACCAGTGTTGAGGCTGCATATGCACAATTGTATAGGATTTTGGATGTCATGGTAAGGAATTATGGCATCCCATTGATTGGTACTCTCACCAAGGCCAAAGAGAAGAACCAAATCAGATTGGAGCTCAATGCGTACTTTGATCTATTGATGCTAATGGCCACCAGTACCGATTTGCAAGTCAACACAGATAACATGCGGATGTACATCGTTGGTCCGACCTCGCTCAAGACTAAGTTGTGCATGTTACAAGATGAGTTGGATAGAGGTTTCAAGTCAGTATACCCAGAAGCAATGGAGGCAAGAGTTTGTTTCCAGAAATACATCATCAAAGAGTACACATACACCATTGTGCACTTTCAAGCATGGCATCAGTTCATCACCAAGGATCCCAGAGAGGAGGTTGATGAGATAGTCTTTCCACAGTCGTCTAAGTCTTTGTGTTGTCTTGTTTGGCTGACTCAAGCCAATTTTGTCCCACATGGGTATATGTGGAAAATGTATAATTTTTGTAAACATGATGTAAAGTGAAATTCCAAGTGTCATTTGCGGAATACAAATAGTCATATGTAATGTAAAGAGTCATGAGGGTAGTCCAAGAATCACAAAGGGGAATGCCAAGGGTCACCTCACCCTTTGTTATGAATAGAACCTCATAACTCATAGAACATTCTTTTGGGAGCCAAACTTTTGCTAGGTATTGCTTAGAGAGTTCTTGGAGAGTATTATGTTGAGCCTTGGCTTCTCCATAGTGCAGAGCGAGCACATCTCTTTGGAGGAGCAGGTGGTGCTGACTGTAACATTATACTATTGGGGATAGTGTTTGTCATGGTTGTATGTATGCATGGAACTTTCACTTTATATAATATAATAGAGCTAGCACGTTTCATGCATATGTTGTTATTGTAGTTCAACTATTCTGGTTACTTTAGCAATGTATGTAGTTTTACTTACACATTGATGTATGGACTATTTTGTATGTGATAGTATGGATCTTATTGAAGCATGTTGTTGGTTTAACTCATCACTTTAGATTGTCGACTATTCTGCTTTCCAATTTGTGATGTCATTCAGCTCGCGTGTTCCTTTTAGGTTGCATACTATTACAGTATTCTAAGGGATACACTTATTTTCCCCCTCCGTGTGTTAAAACCTCCCCATGAATCTCTCCTGACTTGATGCAAGGCCACACACCTATTTCTGACATGGATATGTTACTTACCTATGTGCATTATCACAGTCAAGGAATAACTTTACTGCCCACTGATGGGACTCCTACTCCAAACGGTTTAAGGTCTAGTTGGGACTTCTTATCGAGGAGATCCCCTCACATGTTGGTGGGTCTAGAACCATCAACAGAATCTAAGGAAGCATTTGAAATGGTAAAAACACATTTAGTTGGTCTAGGCTAGAAGATGTACTCCAACATCTCTAAACGTAGGAGTTGTCATTAACCGTCTATGTTACATTATGTGGATGGTCATTTTTCCACTTACTTCGAAGTATGGGGGATCATTCTTCCATGTACCTTTCGTTATATAGGAAATTGTTCCATGTACAATGAGTATATAAGAACACTCCCATCGTACAATTACAAATTTTACAAAACTATTATGGACTGCACTTCCACATACCCTCATGTATATATTAGAAGTACCCATTAGGTTGCAAACTAGCCCTAGGTAACTGAGTCAGTCGCTTTGTCATTTGTGATACAATGAACACAACATTAAGGGAGATTGCCTACATGTACCTAGTAGTATATTGCAGTTCTCATTGACCTGATAATCCTTTTATGCCTAGTTACCCCTTTCTTTTGTTTTTTATTATTATTCGATTAACTAATTAACCGTGGAATATTATTCTCATTGTTCATGTAGAATTCAAGGTTTACCCCATATGTAACACCTATTAAATAAACGTAAACTTAATAAATCACAATCTACCACATATGGTGTATTAGCAATTACTCCATCTGAAACTATAAGAAATTACCCAGCCTGGGTCATCACTTCATATTGTTACCAAACCAAAGTTACATCTTCTGAAACTGGTGAGTTAGAGTCTAAGGTAGTCAAAACTATTCAACCAGAAGTTGTTGAAACCTGCAAAGTTGAATTTGAAACAATTGAGCCTAAAGTTATATAACTTGGAATTGTAGAGTTAAAAACTTTGGAACTTAATTAATTCAACCAAAATAACTACGATTTACCTAGCAAGTAACTTTATAAATTTATCCTTCTACCCCTTGTCTTTACCTCATCCTCCACTTCCATCTTCAGGTAGTGAAGAAAAAAAAAATCTAGCTATTCTATTAAGTATAGGGGATGTTACTAAATAAGATTCTCCTAGTCATCGATCTCCTATTCGAATACCTTTTCATAAGTATTTTCCTCATTTCTATAAGAATCTTCCTAGTTTTATGCCTCATACTTTTTTACTTTAGAATCCTCAGTATAATTCTCCATTACATTAAGATCCATGTTATAATTCTCTCCTAAATTATCCTTAGTAGATTCATGCACAAAGTCACCTAGAAAATTAAACCATGAGGGAGTTAGCAATGACCACCCAACCTACATCCACCTTTATGAGTGAATCAACCAAAGTTGCATCAAATGCTATACTCATCGCCTCACCAAAAAATTGCCTTTGCGGTGGTTTGTCAATACCACCTAGATATCAATTGTTGTCTGGAACCTGTTCTAGAGTGTCGATTAGTCCTTGGATTTCTCAACTACCTTCGCAATCTAGAATATCATTAAGTTAATCCTCATCAGGAACCTATTGATGGTGTTGGACCTCCCAACATGTCAGGGAATCTCTCTGGTAAGAAGTCCCGACAGTGGGTCATACAGTATCACCTTGACCATGGTTTCACACAGAGGAAAGTAAGATGTCCTTATTAGTAGTAAGGGTGTGACATATGTAGCAAATCTAGGAAGGTGCATGAGTGGTTCTAGCACACGGAGGGTGAGGTGAGTGCACCCCTTAGAAACCTTTGAAAGCACAGAGTTAAGAAGGGAACACACAAGCTAAGATGCATCAGAAACTGGAAGGTAAGTGAGCTAGAAATCAAAAGTGATGGTTAAACCAACAACACATTTTAGTAAGATTCATACATACATATATAGAAATTAGCTACACATGCATGCGTAAGAAAACATATACGTATATCATTTAGAGTAAACAAGATAGCTGAAATACAATACGACATATGCATGAAACGTGCTGGCTCTATTATATTAAGAAGTGTAAGTTCCAGTCATACAATACAACCATGACCAACCACTAGTTCCGACAGCGGAACATTACAGTCACTGCTGCTTGCTCCTCCAAAGAATACGCTAGCTCTGCATAGTGGAGAAGACAAGGCTTGTTACAATACTCTCCAAGCTTTCTCTAAGATACTCCTATCAGAATCTTAGCTGACCAAAATCCTTTACAATGAGTTATGGGGGACTATATATAATGAAGGGTGGGGTGGCCCTTGACATTCCCCTTTGTGACTATTCATCTACCCTCATGACTCTTCATCTACTCTATGGCTGTTACATCCAACTATCGACACTTGAACTTCCACTTAACAAGATGTTACATACAATCTGCACATGTACCCATGTGAGACAAAATAGGCTTGAGCAAGCCATGCAAGACATCACTATAACTAAGACAACTGTGGGAAGAATAGCTCTTCGACATCCTCATGGTGTTCGATGATGGTGAAATAATTCCAAGCTTGGTAGTTTGCGATGGTGTCCTTATACTCTGTGGTGACATCTTTCTGGAAACGAACTCGTGCCTCCATCACATCTGGGTACACTGCTCGGGTTCCTCTGTCCAAATCGTCTGATAACATGCGCATCATTTTCTTGAGAGTGATTAGACTAGTGACATATTCATGCATGGTGTTTGCATTGATCACCAAGTCTGCCCTGGTGGCTATGCACATCAACTTGTCAAAGTATGAGTAAAGATCCAGTTAGACTTGTGCCTTTGTCTTTGCCTCGGCGAGTGTCCCAATAGATGGGGTCGCATGTATGCGCAAAACAACATCCATACTCCTGAATACCCATGCATGGGAAGCCTGCAAACTAGTGATGAGTTGCGGGAGATCTTCATAGTTCTGGATTTGACTCCAAATGTGTGCCTTAAGCTCGACTGCTTTGAACTTCATCATCTTGGGCAAGTGTAATGGGGCTCCCTTATATCTCATTATCCATGTTTGCATGTAGACAATAGTAGTATGCACGTTTGACAAGATACGTGCTCTCCTAGCACATCATTGCTGCCAACCGTTGAGATGGAGAACTACCTTGTGCACGGTACCAAACTTGGAATACAACTCCCGCATGACTATCTCAAGGGACAATAGTTCATCCAGTATTACCTTCTTAAACTTTGTTTGGGTGGATGTTGTAAATAGTTCTCCTCCCCGCTTGGTCATTTGTAACTCCTTAGCAATTTTCTCATTCTCTATTATCATGAAGCGAATGCTTGAGCTAGTGGCTTCGACATATGCTCTGGTAGCATCATCCAATGCTGTTGGATGCTTGCGCATGTCAAACATGATAACTTGTTCCTCAAACTACACAGGATATGTGTTGTCATCCAGAGTAGACACTCTGTGAGATTGCACAATTCTATGTTATGACTTGACGAATGATATGGTGTGAATCTCTCCTTCTGGATTGTCTCCAAAGATCTCAGTGACTCCTTGGTCACTTGGGACTTGCTCCACTTCTAGATCCGGTGAAGATAGTAGGTCAACCTCTTGGTGGTAAGGCATGAGGTTGATGTCATGTTCTAACTCTTGCTTCTCCATATCTGTATCCATCTGCCCAAGTGCTTGTTCAATCTCTTGAGCGAAGTCCTGCTCCTGCAACTGCTCACCCTCCCTGCTTGATGCCAGTTGTTTGAATGAGCCTACTATCTATACGAGTGTAGTTTCATCTATCTGTACATGTTACACCCCCTACTATACGTATTCTTGTTGCACTTCCTTCTCTTGTTTGTACAGCTCCTGTTCCTTTCAAAGTTTCTCCTTCAACTCATGCAACTCCTTCGTTGTTTCCTTCATTATCTATTTTTCTCTCTACCTTTACAAATTCTTCCTGTCACATTGTTTCCTCTTCACCTCTATTTCCAAAGCTTCTTTCTGTACAAGTGGGTCTGCTTTGAACTTACAACTTTTTATGCCTCCGTGTTGTTGGCAATCTTCCTCTTGCCTTCGTCACGCACTGGTATGTGTACCTCTACTGCTTCTGTTGTTGATGCTCTGCTAGATGCTACTTCACATTGCTTTGCTAACCATTCCACATTGATGTTGATTCATTCATTGGGCCTGGAGAAGCTGTAACAATATCTCCGTGGGACTTCTTTTTCCTAATGACATGTCCCGTGGCTCCACTGAAACTGTACTCTTGCGTAGTGATCTTTCACAAAACAATGCAGGTCATATGGATTGAAGCTTCAGACATCAAAAGGATATTTCTTGAGCTCCTCTGCTTTGACACCCACATGTCAAGGTGCCTTCTTCTTCCAGTGGAACCTAGCTGATAGTCCTGTCGAGATGTGGTATAATACTTCTTACATGACAAGCTTATCCATGTCGAACTTTAGCAAGAGATGCAAAGGATTCTACGTGTTGTACATCTGTATGAATGTGTCAGACAGTGAGGCATACCAATCCACTATATCAATCAGTGCCTCCATTACTGCCTTCGACATGTAAGGTAGATCATTCTCAAATATCATCTTATACATTAGGGTGACAAAATGATCTGACAACTATGTGATAACTCCTCTGAATCTTCATTCGGAAAACATTTTACAATAAGGATTCACAGAGGTTTACACCAATGTCCATACCCACTTCAAGCCAGGGAACTCCTGATGAGCACAGATTGCATCCAAGATGTAAGCAAACATGTATATTTTTTGCTTGCTAACATTTGGGTGGTTGTCGAGCTCTTGTTACATGTTCCTTTAGCCTGTGAGCCAACATGTTGGACCAGTTGCATGCTTTGCCTCCACTGGCTAGTTGGTCTAATGTGATCACCCAACTCTATGGGAAGGTCTCTGTGCTCACTTGGCCATATAAGCGACATGAAAAGATGATCAAGTATTGATACACCTTCCATAGCATCTTCATCTTTTAAATCTCATTGGGTATCATCCTAAATTTGGCTGGATAGACTTTCACCCATTTCTTCAATATATCCCTGGAGTTGACATTGTTGCTGGGTATGCTGAAGGGTGTCTCCATTGTGATCATTGGCTTCAACATACGGTACATATGTTGATAATATTGTGCCCTGATGGTAGCAATCTCCGTCCCTCTAACACTACTCAATATCAATGTCTCAGGATCATTGTGCAAGACGATCAAATGTATCATGTACACACATGGGAATGTGGGATACCTACATGCAATTCGGTACAAGCCAGACTTGTGAATGTTCGCATAGACTTGGTGGTCTTTGAGGTCTTCCCCAAATAATGCATCATTGACCTCTTACCATTTCAAATTGATTTCTTTGTCTACAATCAACTTGGTGTCTTCATAGATCGGCAAACTCATAGACACTCACTCAACTGCTACTCCAGTTGCACTTCTGACGGTGTCCTTTGATCCTGCTCTCTGGGAGGCCATTGATCCTGAATGGCTGAGAGATAGACAAATGCCTGCTAGATTTGGAGATATGTCGACATGCATGGAAATAAATCTATCATCTAAAACCAAAGAAAACTTGAGGAACAACATGCAACATACCTGGGGATTAACTGGAAAGGATTGCGCGATTTTCATTGGGAGGCTGAGAGAGTAGCTATCAGAACAATGCAAAAGGCATTCCAGACTACTGGTAGGCTAGCTAGATGCTGGAATTGAGCAATGCACAATCAAGGCTGGCCTATTGGGCGTTGGGATTGTGCATTGTGCAATCCCAGTTGGCGAGTGACGTAGGCCTAGGGACTACATTGCGCAATTTTTTGGACCAGCAGTCACTACCTCTCAGAATTGCGCAAGGAAAGACTAGAGGATAGTCACTCGAAATAAATTCACATCTTCCAGAAGGAAGGCAGAGCCTTTCCCTCTCAAGATTGCACAATGATGTCTTGGTGAAGCAGAGTCTGGGCCAAGGCTGCCTAGACCCACCGATGGGCAACTAAAAGAAAATGTGGATTTGAATGCATGGTGATACTGAGTGTAAGCAAGTTTGAATGATCTTGCGTGCAAAAACTGAATGCAAGATTCATAAAATGAAACAACATGCATGTGTGTGAAACGAGTTGCCGAATCAGTGACCTTTCATGCAAGATATGTCATGCATGTGACAATAGTGAGATAACAAGTTCTTCATACAGAAGTAAGATGACATATAACCAAGTATTGATAACTGCACAAGTCCTCTTGTAATTCACCCATCTTGTTTCAAGAGTCACACACAGTTTCATGTGAAACTATCTATGAACGTAAACAAGTAAAAAAACACAAAACAAAGCAAAATCAGAAGTAAATGTGAAAGAAAAGCGAGTAAGAACACAAGCAAACAAACAAATAAGCATGTAAAACATGTAAGCAAACAAGCCTGCAAGAAAACAAACTAAAAGAAAACACTACTCCTACTCCAAAGCTAACGGTCCTAGGGCCTAATCATGTGAAGTGATACTTCCAATGAAGCCACCGACGCATTGGTTGACCCATGTTGGTGAAGGCATGGTTCGCGAATAACACAATTATTTGAATGAGCAAACATGAAGGATATAACAATGAAGACAAACACACTTCAAGTTTAAATGTGTCCACAGAACATACGTGAGTGCAAGTGCATGACATGTAGTCTGTGGACTTATCACAGTGTTTTACGACACTATGTCCAGTTGTTAAGCATATGCATATTATTTAATGTGACATGCAAGTAAATGAAAGAAAAAAAGACAACTTGCATCGTGCAAGTGTGCTTGCTATGTAAGATTCCTCTAATGCATGAGAGATAGGATTGTGTAGTTCGAGTGGAGGAAGCATGATCTATGTGTGAGATTGATCTTCAATGCATACATATGAGTGATGAGGAGCCTTGGGCATTTCAACAATTTCCTGATCGGGAGTGAAACCAACCTCAAGACAGTGAGGGCCTGACATAACCATCAACTTAGGCTAAAGTGCCTCAACAGTTTGGGGGGTTTCGACTTCTTTGATAGATAGATCATCATAAACAGGTGGCTTCGAAAAATCAACTACGATAGAATCATCATTGTGATCAAATATGGGAGTAAATAGATCAAGACAGCTATGATCAGCAAAGTCAATGATTTCATCGAAAACATCATGATCTGATTAATCAAATAGAGAGGTATATGAGAAGCAGACAAATTCACCCTCTGTGTTTCTGGAAAAGGCAAATGAAAAGTCATGTGGATTTTCAAAGAATAATTTATCCTCTCCATTGTCTGATGATGGAATGAAATCCAGTGTGTTCTACAAGTGATGAACAATGGGTGCATCCATGGATGGAGATACACATGCAAAATCATGGATGGAAAGTTCACCAATGATGTCAGGAAAGAACAGAGGAGGCTAGGACAGAAGGGAGTCATCCTTCACTGAGTGTTGACACTCAAGCTCCCAGTCATACTCTTCATGAATGGTATCACATGTTGGCTGTGTAAAACCAACTCCGTTAATGGCTTGATCCTTGTTCACAATAAGTGTAGAGTCGAGAATGGAAGAACACAAGACAATATCATATGGAGGATCATCTGAGTACAAAGACAGAGGTTGAGGTACAAAATGCATGTGATAACTCAATGGCCTGACAACCAAATCTACACAAAAGTTAAGCGAAGTGATGTTGGTAGGATGTGACAGTTGAACAACTGTGTGTGACTGTTCTCCCGCATCACTTTGTAGTGGTGGAATTTTTTGATGAGGGGACGATGGAAATTCACTTGTGATAGTGGTTGTATCCATCTGTCATTATGCAGCTCCATCACTGAAGTATGCTGAGTGGGGCTTGGGCTCAAACTTCTTCTTGGGATGGACTGATTTGTTAAGACATTATTTGAATCTCTCCCAAAGTTATGGACATTTCAGATGGCATTTCGAAGCTTTAAACTACAAATCACAGAAGTGCTGCCAAAAAGCCATAGGTGATTCATGCGGGGCCTTCCATGGTTGTAACAAATTTTGGTCAAGAGGTTATGGATCAAAATGATGGAAATTAAAAGCAATGAAATCACAAAAATGCTCAAGTGAGTGCATTTTGTTAGTTGGTAGACTGCAGCACCACCATTGTGGGGATTCACAAAGTGTGTATGCAAGTAGCAGACTGGCCTCTTCATCAGAACATCCATCTTCCTTGTCAAGCATGGAAAATAAGTATTGTAAGAACATAAGCTAGGACACTTCACCTTCACCATCATACGTGAATTCAGACAAGAGATCAAAAAACTCCCTCATGATGTTGAGAGGTTCGACATGCGAAAAACATCATGGAGGGGTGAGTGTGACAAAATCCATGATAGATGTACAAAGGTTCAAAACAAGATGAGAGGATGCATCGTGTCATTTGGCCCTCCTTCTAGCACCAAAAATGTTGATGGTGCTAGACTCGCCAACATGTCAGGGGATCTACACAGTAAGAAGTCCAAGCTAGACCTTAGATGTTTGGTGTAGGAGTCCTAGCAGTGGGTCGTACGATATTTCCTTGATCACGGTTTTTCACAGAGGTAAGTAAGATGTCCATGTTGGTAGCAAGGGTGTGACATATGCAACAAGTCAAGGAAGGTGCATGAGCGGCTCTAACACATGGAGGGTGAGTTGAGTGCGCCCCTTGGAAACATGTGAAAGCACAGAGTTAAGAAGGGAACACACGAGCTAAGATGCATCACAAATTGGAAGGAGAGTGAGCTAGAAATCCAAAGTGATGGTTAAACCAACAACACATCTTAGTAAGATTCATACATACATATACAAAAAATAGCTACACATGCATGTGTAAGCAAACAGATACATATATAATTTAGGGTAAACAAGATAGCTGAAATACAATACGACACATGCATGAAACATGTTGGCTCTATTATATTAATAAGTACAAGTTCCAGTCATACAATACAACCATGAGCAATCACTAGTTCGAACAACGGAATGTTACAGTCACTACTGCCTGCTCCTCCAAAGGGATATAGCTTTGCATAGTGGAGAAGCTAAGGCTTGTAACAATACTCTCCAAGATTTCTCTAAGATACTCCTATCAGAAGCTTGGTTGACCAAAATCATTTGCAATGAGTTATCAGGGACTACATATAGCGAAGGGTGGGGTGGCCCTTGACATTCCCCTTTTTGATTGTTCAGCTACTCTCATGACTCTTCATCTACTTTATGGCTGTTACATCAAACTATCAACACTTGAACTTCCACTTGACAAGACGTGACATACAATCTACACATGTACTCATGTGAGATAAAATAGGCTTGAGAAAGCCATGCAAGGCATCACTATGACTCAAAAAACTGTGGGAAGACCAGCTCTTCGACATCCTCATGGTGGTCGATGGTGGTGAATTGATGCCAAGCTTGGTAGTCCCTCGATGGTATTTGTGTAGTCTGTGGTGACATCTTTCTGGAAACAAACTCTTTCCTCCATTGCATTTGGGTACATCACTCAGGCTCCTCTATCCAACTCATCTGATAACATGTGTATCATTTCCTTGAGTGTGCATGGACCAATGACATACTGATGCATGGTGTCTACACTAATTAGCAAGTCTGCGATGGTGGCTATGTGCATCAACTCGTCAAAGTACGATTGAAGCTCTAGTTGGACTTGTTCCTTTTTTTTCCTCAGTGAGTGTCTCAATAGATGGCATTGCATGTGTGCACACAACAACATCCAATCTCTTGAATACCCGTGCATGGGAAGCCTACAAACTAGTGATGAGTTACGGGAGATCTTCATAGTTATAGATTTGACTCTAGATGCATCCCTTAAGCTCGTCCGTTTTGGGCTTCATCATCTTGGGCAAGTGCAATCGGGCTCCCTTATATATCATTGTCCATGTTTGCATGTAGTCAACAACAATATGCATGTTTGACAAGATATGTGCTCTCCTAGCACCTCGCTGTTGCCAACCGTTGAAATGGAAAACTACCTTGTGCACGGTACTAAACTTGGAATACAATGCCTGCATAACTGTCTCAAGGGACAATACCTCATCCAGTATTTTCTTCTTCAACTCTACTCGCGCTGATGTTTCGCCACTCCTCTTCCTTGCTTGGTTGTTTGTAACTTGTTTTCCATTCACTCGTTCTCTGCTATCAGGAAGCGAACACTCAAGCTAGTGGCTTCAACATATGCTCTGGTAACTTTTTCCAATGCTGCTGGATGTTTTCACATGTTAGACATGACCACTCATTCCTCAAACTATGGAGGATATGTGTTATCATCCGGAGTAGGCACTTTGCGAGATTGCACAATTCTATGTTGCGACTCGTTGAATGATATGTTCTGCATCTATCCTTTCGGATTGTCTCCAAGGATCTCAGTTTCTCCTAGGTCGCTTGGAACTTGCTCTGCTTCCAGATCTGATGATGCTAGTAGGTCGACCTCTTGTTGGTAAGGCATGAGGTCGATGTCTTGTTCTAACTCTCACTGCTCCATATTAGTATCCATCTACTCAAGTGCTTGTTCAATCTCTTGAGTGAAGTCCTACTCCTACGATTGCTCACCTTGCCTACTTGGTGCTAGCTGTTCGGATGAGTCTACTACCTGTACAGGCATAGTTTCTTTTGTTTATACATGTTGAACCCCCTGTTGTACATGTTCTTGTTGCACTTCCTTCTCCTATCTGTGCAACTCCTGTTCCTTCTGGAGTTGCTCCTTCAACTCATGTAACTCCTTCACTATCTCCTCGATTCTCTTTTTTTCTCTCTTCCTTTGTGCATTCCTCTTGTCACATTGTTGCCTATTTTCCTACATTTCCAAAGTTGCTTTTTGTACAAGTGGGTTTGATCTAAACGTACAACTTTGTTCTGCCTCGGCGTTGTCAACAATCTTCTTCTTGCCTTTGTCGTGCGCTAGTATGTTTACCTCTACTGCTACTGCTATTGCTGCTGTCCTGGATGCTGCTTCGCTAACCACTCCATAGTGATGTCGACCGGTTCATTGGTCCTGGAGAAGTTGTAACAATATCTCCATGGGCGTTCCTTCGCCCAATGACATGCCCCGTGGATCCATTGAAACTATAATCTCGCATAATGATCTTTCACAAAAAAATGTGGGTCATACAGATTGAAGCTTCAGCCATCGAAATAATATTTCTTGATCTCCTCTACTTCATCACTCGTGTGCTTGAAATTCCATATCTCGTATAACCCGATCCACAAAAAAAGAGCGGGGTAAGGTGCCTTCTTCCTCCGGTGCATCCCAGCTGACATTCCTACCAAGGTGTGGGATGATATTCTTGCATGATGAGCTTGTCCATGGCAAACTTTGGAAAAACATGTAGATGCTTCTTCATGTTTTGCATCCATATGAAGGTGTTAGATGGTGAAGCACACAAATCCACTATATCAATCAGTGTCTCCATTGTTTCCTTCGACATGCAAGGTGGATCCTGCTCAAATATCATCTTGTACACCGGGGTGACAAAATCATCTGACAATTGTGTGATAACTCCTCTGAAGCTGCATTTGGACAACATTTCACAATAAGTATTCACAAAGGTTTCCTTCGATGTCCATGCCCACTTCAAGCCTGGGAACTCTTGACAGGCCCAGATTGCATTCAAGATGTAAGAGGACATGTTGATTTTTTCTCGCTAACCTTTGGGCGGCTGCCGAGCTCCTATTACATGTTCCTTCAGCCTGTGAGCCAACATGTTAGAGTAGTTGCATGCTTTGCCTTTACTGGTCGGTTGGTCCAATGCGATCACCCAACTCTGTGGGAAGATCTTTGTGCTCGCTTGGCCATACAAGAGACATGAAAATATGATCAAGTATTGATATGCCTTCCGCACTTCGTCTTGTAAATATGGTTGGGTGTCATCCTGAATTTGGCCAGCTCTTTCACCCAGTTCTTCAAGATATCCCTGGAGTTGACATTGCTACTAGGTATGCTGAAGGATGTCTCCATAGTGATCACTAGCTTCGGCCTATGGTACATTTGTTGATAATCCTATTCCCTGAAGGTACAAATCTCTATCCCACTGACACTGCTCAATGTCATCGTCTTGGGATTAGTGTGCGAAAAGATCCAATGTATCATGTCCGCACATGGGAATGCGGGATACCTGGATGCAATCCAGTACAAGCAAGACTTGTGAATGTTCACATAGACTTGGCAGTCTTTGAGGTCTTTCCCAAATGTGCCTAAGAATACCTCATTGACCTCTTTCAATTTCATCTTGATGTCATTGTCTATAATTAACTTTATTTCTTCATAGATTGGCAAACTCGTAGACAAGTATAGGGGGTTTACGCGGTGCATTATATTAGATATCATTTTTGGGGTCTTTCCCAAATGTGCCTAATAATACCTCATTGATCTCTTTCCATTTCATCTTGATGTCATTGTCTATAATTAACTTTATTTCTTCATAGATTGGAAAACTCGTAGACAAGTATAGGGGGTTTACGCGATGCATTATATTAGATATCATTTTTGGGATTCAACTGTGTTAAGTAAGTTATTCACGTATGACCATTTCCATGAGAGGTAGTCCATTTCCATGAGAGGTAGTCGTAAGTGACTAATTTCTCATGATTTGAATAGTTCACTTAGCACTCATTACATCGGGTGATGCTCACAGGGGTAAAGAAGTGGGGTTGAAACTAATGAAGTAAATCACATAGCGTCAATCATAACTTTCGGGGCTTGCGCCCAGTAACCAGGACTTCTCAGGAGGTCACCCATCCCAGGTCACCTCTGGCTCAAGCGCTCTTAACTGTGGAGTTTTTCCCCACAATTAAGCCGACTTAGCTTGCTACCCCATTTGCAAAACCTTAGCAAGTATTATGCCTCATTAACCATTCAAGTAGAGTGAAGGGATCTATACTTGAATTGTTCATGAGGCACAATACTTGCTAAGGCTTTGCAAATGGGGTAGCAAGCTAAGTGGGCTTGACTGTGGGGAAAAACTCCACAATTAAGAGTGCTTGAGCAAGAGGCGATCTGGGATGGATGACCTTCCGGGAACTCCTGGTTAGCGGGTGAAAGCCACAGAAGTGATGATTGACACTATGTGATTTATTTCAATAGTTTCAATCCCACTTCTTCACCCCTGTGAGCATCACTCGATGCAATGAGTGCTAAGTGAACTATTCAAATCATGAGAAATTAGTCACTTATGACTACCTCTCATCGAAATGGTCATACGTGAATGACTTACTTAACGTAGTTGAATCCCAAAAATGATATCCAATATAATGCACTGCGTAAACCCCCTATACTTAAATTCAAAAAGAGTGAATGGATCTCTACTTGAATGGTTCATGAGGCACAATACTTGCTAAGTTTTTGCAAATGGGGTAGCAAGCTAAGTGGGCTTGATTGTGGGGTAAAACTCCACAGTTAAGTGCGCTTGATCTAGAGGCGATCTTGGATGGGTGACCTCCCAGGAAGTCCTAGTTACTGGGTGCAAGCCCTGGAAGTGATGATTGACGCTATGTGATTTATTTCATCAGTTTCAATCCCACTTCTTTACCCCTCTGAGCATCACCCGATGCAATGAGTGCTAAGTGAACTATTCAAATCATGACAAATTAGTCACTTACGACTACCTCTCATGGAAATGGTCATATGTGAATGACTTACTTAACGTAGTTGAATCCCAAAAATGATATCTAAAACTCCTCAACTGTTGCTCTAGTTCCACTTCTGTCGGCGTCCTTTGATCCTTCTCTCTTGGAGGCCATTGATCCTGAATGACTGAGAGATGGATGAACACCTGCTAGATCTGGAGACACGGTAACATGCATGGAAATAAACTTGTTAGCTAAAACCAACGAAAACTTGAGGAATGACAAGCGACATACCTGGGGATTGACTAGCGAGGATTGCACAATTTTCAAGTAGAGGCCAGGATATTGGCTACTAGAACTACTCGTAGGCTAGCTGGAAAATGGAATTTCACAATGCAAAATCCAAACTAGCCTTCTGGGTGATGGGATTGTGCAATGCGCAATTCCAGCTGGCAAGTGATGCAGGCCCAGGGACTGCATTACACAATTTTTTGTGCTAGTAGTCACTGCCTCTCAGAATTGCACAAGGCAAGACTAGAGGATAGTCATTGGGTAGAAACGCACATTTTCTAGGAGGAAGGTGGAGCCTTCCCTCTCAGGATTGTGTAATGCTATCTTGGTGAGGCAGAGCATGGACTAAGGTTGCCTAGACCCTCCGACGAGCAACTGAAAGAAAATGTGCATGTGAATGCATGGCGATATTGAGTGTAAGGAGTGAATGATCTTGCATGAAAAGATGAATGAAAGATTCAAAAAATGGAACAACATGCATGCATGTCAAAGGAGTCGCCAAATCGGCAACCTTTCGTGCAAAACTGTGTCATGCATGCGATAGGAGTGAGATGCTAACAAAAATTGAAGCAGTGCTAGTACAAGCTAATATGCATTCAAGCGACAGAAAGAGTTCACAGAAATCAAGCAGACAACACTCACACAAGCCAAAACACAAAAAGCGATAGAAATGTTGCAAAAGACAAGTTAAGTGGACTTACATGAAAATAGCTTAGCTGGATGTGTCAAAGACTCTTGGATGTGCTTTGGGATGTCAGAGCTCCAATATTGATGTGAAAAGGTGAGCTATGAAGTGTCGAATAAATAAGTTTGAGGCTCATGATGCGCATGCCACAGATCTAGGAAAAAACATCACTTAGAGGAAGGTTTCTAAAACGATCTTTGCATGTAATGTCTGTTATAGCCTAAATCTACCTCGGGCTAAAAAATTCAGGTCTAGGGTAACATCAAACCATGCTTAACTTGGTAGCTAGCCTTACCAGGTCAAGAGAGGGCTCTCTCCTTGTCAATATCAAAGAAAATATGGCAAGGAATGCTTGAGGTGACTAATAAGAATACCAATTTTAGGCTAGGTACGTTTTCTCAGAGAATTTTGTTTGATTTTAATGGTTGATTGCTGGATCAGATGGGGAAGGTAGCTTTGGGTCCGGGAAATCAACACAGATTTACAGAGGTTTCTATGGGGCGAGGTAGGAAAGAGTTTTAGGACTTTCAAATGAGTGTAATGGTGAGTATAAACACTAGTGAGGAGATGGAGAGGGAATGCAAGTGTCATGAGTCCTCTTCAAGTAGTAGAAAACATGTAGAACTAAATAAACCCCAAGGTAGAGCATTGAAACACCAATGAATTCCACCTTTAAAATTGATTCATTTAGTTATGATGAAATAGAGAGATGATGGCACACATAAGAATTAGATCAATTGAATTGTAGAGGAGAAAACAATGCTAAATCACATCACCACAAGAATCCCACAAAATGTTGCAAAGCCCTGGTTTATTTCCTTGCCAAACTGCAGAAGTGATGTACAATAGTGCTCAATGCATACACAAGAATCCACCCTTGACAAATGACTAAGACAGTACAAGATATAGGCATAAAACCACCTATGCTAGCCATCAGAGGTCGAGCCCATGAGTCGAGGAGCTGTTTCAACAAGATCTAAACTAGGAATTGAAAAATAGGCAGTGGAACAACTTGCCTCTAAAACTATGGAAACTGATTCATTCATCCTTAAACCAACTCTATCCTGATGTATATACCTCCTCAAGTCATATTTCATCATATTTACATCATATTACATCAATTTACATCATATTACATCATTAATTGACCAAGAGAGAAGAAAAAGTCAAACTGACAGCAAACTAGGCGAAATTCTAAACAATAGGTAACATTGGCAAATTTTTCTCCTATGCGTAGCACCTTTTCCAGGTCAATTTTTGAAGGCTTCCCGAAGTCCAAATAAGGTGAAAAATAGCTCATTGGAAAGCTTTGTGAGTCTAATTTCTGGGACAACTTGAATTATTTGATTTAAGGTCCATTTTCCTCTCCAAAAATGAAATCTCCCAAAACTATTCCCTGTGTGGCAAAAAAGTGGCAGAGAGGGCACTTTTTGGGTGTTTTTGGCCCTTCTGGAGGTCCATAAATTTTCAAACTTTCTCAGCCGTTTCTGAGCATGCATAACTTTTCATGTTGATTCCAAAAATGTAAATTTTTTTTGCAAATGGAGGCCCCCATCAAAAGCCTAGCAATGGTGGCGTTATGCACCTACTGAAAAAACCTATTTTTGCATTAAAATTTTCAAAAATGACAAAAAAATGCTCCAAATTCCTTGAAATTTGGCATGGGTGATCCTTTTTATGTGCTTTCCTAGGCCAATGATGCTTCATCCAAGATCTTGAGTTTATCATGCTCTTTATGTGCTCCTTAAGGCCTTCCATGGAACTGTCACTAAGGGTTTCTTCCTCCATTTCATACTCACTGTCCATCTCCATTGTTTTCCCTTAGTTTTGAAAAATGTGGTTGTATATGGATGTTTTATGGATAATAGTGTGGAAATAAGGCGAAGGAATGAAATGGGCAGAGTGTGTGTGAAAAAGTATGATGAACAGAGTTTAGGGATGAGTAGGGTTTTAGGGAGAGTGGGTAGAGTTTGATGATGTGAGTAGGGTTTGGGAGTGTAGAGTTTGGGAAATTATATGTGGAGAATTGGATTAAGGGGAAAATGTATTGGGGGAATTTGATTAAGGGGATAGGGTATAAAACCACTAGTGCAATGAAGAAAACTTGGTTTCACCGTAGAAGCTAGGGTTCCAGTTTGAAGAACACAAAACATCAATCTTAGTAAACAAACCCTAACACACAATATAGGATTCATGTACTTACTTTTTTAGAGGGAGAAAATGAATTTTTGAGGAAAAATGGTGAAATTTGCAACAATTTGTAGCCCAACTGCTAGGTGCATAGCGTTGCCTCCTAGGTGCATAGCGCACTTTGTATGCATAGCACTCGAACGAAACTCAGTGTAAAACTTGCGCCAGGTGCGTAGCGCTTTTTGTAAGACATTTTTGGAGGCCTTACCGGTGTCCAAATTGGGTGTATGATAGCTTGTTGGAAATCTTATCGAGTATAATTTCTATAACATCTTGAACTTTTCAATTTGGAGGTCATTCGCCCTATCAAAAGTCGAATCTACCAAGACTGGTCAAAATGTGCAAAATGAGGCTGCCTAAATGTGCAGTGTTGTTGCAGTCAACTTTTGAAGGTCTTAATTAAGTTCCAATTGAGCTCAAGATAGCTTGTTGAAAATATCTCTCTGTATATATATCATTTAAGTTATCACACAAATCATTTGGCCAACCAAGCTAGGAGAAATCATGAGTTTCCCAAGGCCACTCCAGAAGTGCAGCAACCCTTCTAAGGCAACATTAATTTTGACATTTCTCTAAAACCATGACACCTGTGTAAAAAGTGAAGGAGGTTTTTTTCCTTGGCCTATTTTAGACAAAAACTTCTCTCATTTTACCCAAATTCATTTTGTCTTTCTCGGAAACATCATTTGAGTAAAACCTATCCCGATGTGTGGAACAAGGGATTTGTCGAAATGAAGTGAAATGAAAGGGGATAAGGGGCTTCTAAATTCTTGAGGAAATTTTGGGAAGTAGGGAGGGATGTTAGGAAATAGGGTAAATTTTAATTTCAAATATTGAGTTAGGGGAAGGGGTCCAAAAGGGAAAAAGACAAGCTTAGCCTAGAAAATTGTCAAATTGTACCAAGATACTAGGGTTTGTCGAAAATGGGGAATTTGAGGGATATCAGTGATCGGAAGTGTTTAAGAAGGTACATTAAGGATAGGGGAAGGTGTATGAACATCAGGACCCAAGTTTTGTTGATGATTTGACCATCCAAGATAAATTACCTTCAAAGCCCTAGGAGAGGGAAATGGGCCTTACCTAAGCACAACTGAAGCACGAACAAGGTGTAAAATGATCTGTTGGAACCTAAAATGATGATGAAAACTCTTTGAATAATGGTACACTCAGATGAATGGTGACATGGACTGACATTTGGACAACTTTGAAAGGAGTGAAAACAAATCCTAGACCTAATACCTAGTGACCAAATTTTAATTGAAACCTCACTGAAATGACAAAATTTGACTTTGACATCTTAAAATCACTTTGTAAGAGCATGTTTGATCACTGGAGGAAGGCTTCAAAGACTAACACTAACATTGGCTCCAATGGGGATGGTAGCTCCTTGGAGGTGCCAAGAACCACAGATCTTTGGGAGAGCAGACCAATGCCTTATCCATTGGGCATGGAGTCAAAAACTTCAACAAAAACCTCAAAACTGACATTATGGAACTTGACTCAAGACTAAAACACAACTGACAAACTGGAAGATATGCTCAAAATGGAGCTTATTTAATAAAACCTACTCTAACTATTCCATTCATCACCTGATCAAGTGAAACTAAACAACCAATGCAACCAAGTAAGCATTCAAGTTGTTGTTTGCATTCTCCACAAGTGCTTGCTATTGAACAACAAGAGAGAACTACTACAAGGCAACTTCCATGAAAACTTGTAAACAGATCCATTGAATAATTTGGATTCTCTATCCGACTCCAAAAATATTGCATAAGGATCTTGAAATTCATGCACACTGGGACTTATCTCATCCAATGGATTACTTTTGTTCTCCTCATACCATGAATACAAAGTTTCATTGGAGCTTTGTGATGAGACTCTTGCTAAAAATGACAAAGAAACCGGCTGCTGGATCAAGTTTGTATCAATACCTTTCTCAGGCTCATAGTTAGCTAATGAAGAAGGACTTTGACTACAGACATCATCCAACAAATCAGCTATTGGATCATGAAAACCTTGAAAAGAATGCTGCAACCCATTTTCTATTGGTTCCGATGAGATTACATGATTTTCTACAAGCTGCTCATCCTTTACTGAAGATGTACTATGCAACTTTTCCTTCAAAAACTAAAATGATTCAAAATAGAATGGTACAGAATCATCTTGCATCATTTGATCATATGGTCCAACTTCGAAGTCTTTATTTACAACTTGATAATCAATGGCATTTGGGGGCTGCAACTCTAGATATGAAAAGTCTTGAACAAGGATTTCATTTCCCTCAAGATGGTCTAGATAAAGACTTGTCGATAGTTGATTTCTGATTGCATGAATGTTGTCTTTGATGAATTGAAACAAAGCAAAACAAAAAGGAAAATATCCTTCACTTACTTCAAAATTTACTACACTTTCCTCATCATTTCCATAGCTAATATGCATCGGTTGATCACTGTATTCGAGCTGCTAAAAGTGAAATTAACACATATTTCATTAAAATTGGAATTATACAGTGGATCTAGAATTTTTTTTACTTTAACTAGATTGAGTTTTTCCAAAATGAGGAACTAGAAAATCTCTTAATTCTCTATGTTGAATGGATATGTTCACTATTTTTGTGATAAATTTATCATAATATACTATATAACATAAATTTACATAAACTTACAAAAGAAAACA
>APFE031716812.1:57372-68053 GCA_000404065.3 Pinus taeda
AAAAAAACAAAGCATCACTTCTAAAAGTAAAGCATTTTAAAGGTTGGTTTTTAAGAGATACAACCACCCAAAAACACCACTTTTGAGGGTTCTTTGGAACCACCCTTGAAAAGCGACTTTTCGGGGTAGGTTTTTAAATACCCCCACACACCACAAAAGCGTCGTCTCTAAAATTTAAGCCTTTTAGGGGTGATTTCTAAAAATATGTAAACCACCCCCAAAAGTGAATTTTGGTGGCATTAGGAGCCTCACTCATAGCATATTTTGAGAGTTTTAGGATCCCCCTTTGAAGCAATTTATGAGGGGGGTTTTAGAACCCCCTTATAGTGACTTACAAGGGAGGTTTAGAACCTCTTTGTACCACCTTAGGAGCCCCCTTCATACTATCTTTTGGGGGTGTTAAGAGCCCCCTTTGTAGCAATTTATGGGGGGGGTTGAACCCCCTCATTGGAAACTTTGGGGGGCATTAGAAACCTCTTTAGTTATTTTTAGGGAGTTAGGAGCCTCCCTCGTAGCAACTTTACAAAGGAGTTTAGAACCCCCTTTAAGGTAGTTGGCTTCGAATGGCAGTTACCAAACCCCCCTTGTAGCAACTTACAAGTAGGTTTGAAACCCCCTCATCGAACCTACAAAAGCAGTTTTAAAACCCCCTTATTAAAAATTTTTGAGTTGGTTTAGAACCCCCCCCCCCCCCCCCCGGCCCCCATACAGCTAACGAGGGTGGATTAGAAACCCTTGTAAAAACTTATTGAGAACATTTTAGGAACCCCCTCTTAGTAGCCTATTGGGGTGTTTCAAAAACCCCTCATTAAAACCTTACAAGTTAGCTTTATTAATTCACTCTCAAAAATTATTATTTCATAGCATATGATCAGTAAGAGAAAATTTGAACATATTGTAATTATTTGAAAGCTTTTTTTCTAAATAAAAATAAATAATTTTATTTATGGACAACGACAATCCCATTCATAATAAGATTATGTATTTAAAAATAAATAATGAAGATGGATAACCTCATATCTTCAACAACCCTAAGAACAACTAGTCATCAATACACAAAAAAAACCATTTCTAATTTATACAAACACAATAACCATCACCCACAAAAGGATAAAAATAAAAATATTTACATTTGAAATAACCTTATAACAAACATAGAACAACAACATATCATAAGCCATCATTACCACAATGAGAAACAAAAAACTAAACTATAGCAATGATTATCTTCATATACATTAAAAATTTGGGGTAATGGAGGTGGAATTTGAAAATATTCAAAAAAAATCCAAAGAAATTTCAATATGTGCATTTCCTTAGTTAATTATGGAATTCAAATAAACAATATAATCAATTAACTGATACATGCATATTCAAAAAAATTAAGAGTATGAAAATGTAATTTTCAGTTTTATTACATATAATAATGGATAAATAAATCATGAATATATAGCAGTTGTTTATGAACATCCAACCATATGCCTTCATAATCTTGTGGAACACAATCCATGTGACCATCACCTATAACTTCATTGTCTTTACATTTTCTCTCTTCCAAGTCTACAAGACCTGATAAATATGCATAATCCAATTCATCCGTGCTACTATTTCGCAATCCCTTTAGAGGACATGTGAGAACTCCATACCAATCATTCTTGTACATAGAATACTTATTTTGCTTGTCATGCTAGATTAAATGGATCATCTTGCACTGTCTTCGCTTAAGCATCTCTTTATACTTACCATTGAGAAACAAATTTCATCAACTTTCATTCCAATCTTCGAGTGTACATCTACCTAATTACAATTGAACAAGGGATACTTCACAAAATGGTAGTCCAACATGATTAGTTCTTAGATCACTCCATAATATGTTGTCATTTGAATTATAGAATTTTTGTCTTTTGCACTTGATCTCATTAGTGCTTTTGCATCTATGCACACACCATTATTTTATGTGGCCCTAATATTCTCTGAGATTTTAATACTTAGTTCACTTGTCATGCTAGAATAAATGGATCATCTTGCACTATCTTTACTTAAGCATCTCTTTAGATTTACCATTAAGAAACCAATTTAATCAACTTTCATTCCATTCTTCATGTGTACATCTACCTAATTACAATTGAACAAGGGATAATTCACAAAATGGAGTCCAACATGATTATTTCTTGGATCACTCCATAATATGTTGTCATTTGACATATAAGATTTTTGTCTTTTTCACTTGATCTCATTAGTTCTTTTGCATATGTGCACACACCATTATTATATGTGGCCCTAATATTCTTTGAGCTTTTACTATGAAATATACACCCATTTATTTGGTATCTCTCATGCTTAGTTGCATATTTCCTTGGGCCTTGTGCTAACCATTCAAGGTTATCAGAGATATTTGTTTTTCCTTCCATGTGTAAATTATGAAATGTCATTAGAAGACCATGAAATTTCAAACCATATTAAAGGAATCTTAGTTTCATACATCATAATAGCCTTGTTCGATGAATTTTAAATAATTATATTATAATCTTTAAAAAATGTATCATTACTTGCTTCCTGAACTATAGATAAATTGTTGGTTGTGGAGATATTCTAACAAGGCTTCATCATTTTGGGCTGGGATGTTTCAGTGGAAAATTTCACTCAAGTGTATCCTAATTTATAATAATGTCAATAAGCTTCTTTTTCAATATATTTAAATAGGTTTAAAAAATGGTTTTAAAAGTTGTGTTTATTACTTACTCTATCCATGGTTGAACTTCATCTATATTGTGCAAGATCCACCTATTGTCTTGTAATAAATTGGTATTATCCATTTAAATACAAGCCCCACCAGATAAGACCTTCCCATAGTGACCAACATCTCCCTCTTCATCATCCCAAACTTCACTTCTAATAGTCATGCTTTCAATATATTCCATATTGTGGACATATCCAACACAAAATTTGATGGATTCCTCCATAATGTATTTTTCAGGTATGCACACTTCAGGCCTATTCTTGTTCTTCACACGACCTTTGAAAAGTTTTCATAGTCCAAACCCAATGATGTATTGAACCTTTTTGTAGCATATGTAGAATCTGGAAGTGTATTTTCTATAGGAAGCATTCACTTCTGCAACTTCAACAATTTGGTGAAACCTATGTCAAACCATCCAATTTTCATTTTAAGGTTGTACAATTTCACAATGCCCAATAGGTACTAAAACTAGTGCAACCCAAGTACAATGGTGTTTTAGCATCTTCAATTAACTTATGATATTGATTAAATATCATCTATTTATTCCATTGATGATGGTTGGTCATTTTCAAACTTCACATTTGGATTTTCATTAAAACATCAGTAAACAACATTCACCATTTCAACCATATGATCATCAAGCATGGATGTGTCATCATTATTGTCATTCCTAATAACTTCAATATTATTCATAAAAAATGTCACAGACTCATCAACATGATTATCATATTGATGTTTCACTATCGTTAATCACCCTATCGTTTGGAAATCCCAAATACAATGTAAACAAAAATTGGAAACATCAACATTATCCACTATGGTAACTAAATTTGGACACTTGGATTTTCCTTCTTTAAATTTTAACCAACAATTAGGTTGAATAAAATTGAATATGTATATAAGCTCAAGCTCTTTTTTATGAAAATCCTCATGATTATAGTTAATAAGGGCTAGAGTGCATTCAAAATTATTCATTGGTTGAATAAAATCTCATGCTTCATTGCAAAGATAACTATCCTAAGATGTTAGCGTTTAAACAAGGTCAATATGATACAATCGTTTATATCTTTCAACAAAAAGGTTATAATTCTTATCAAATAATCAACGTTTGCTCAACTGAAATGCAATATACCAATCTAACGAGATCAAACAGTTGGTAATACTTTGACCTAATGGGTAATATTCTCATCAAATCTGGAAGCGAGCACACGTTAGTGTAGCGCTCCATCAAATGATTGAAGGTCATGAAGGAAAGGGCTCCATGAAGTTGAATCCACGTGGAATCCCCCCAACTCTAATCTCATATACCTTGAAGGAAAGGTTATATATGTCATGTTCATCCTTTCATGAAGGGCATTCTCCTAGAAATGTCCTCAATTGTTCATAAATAATGCCAAAGAACACCAATGATGAGCCATGACTCCAAATATGCAAAATTTCCTTCGGGAATGTGACAAGTATTATTGAGAATAATGTATGAAAATATGTAAAATCACTACCCAAAGATAAGATTGCAGTGCATCACACTCCTCTTAGGTTAGGCACTAATCATAAATCAAGAACTTATGCTTTCAAAGTCACTTCCATGATATCATGCCCAAGACACAATCATCAAAGCCACTATTGTTTATGGTTTAAAGGTTTGAGGACCTCATTCGCTTTAGGTCGAAGAGTCTAGGATGGAGAGAGTGGAAAGTTTACCACCAACTTTGATACATCTTAACTCCAGATCTACCAAGTGTTGAGGGGGATCAAATTTCTTTTCACTCTAAAAAAATTTGCATCTTTAGAGATTTGATCTCTTGAAGATTTGATCCCCTCGACACTTGATAGAGCCAAAACTAAAATGAATCTAGGCTTATATATAAACATACATATACATAAAAGAAAGTATTAAATAACATATATACCATGCATAAAATAATGAAAATATCAATTAACATACATACATACATACATACATACATTCATACATACATACATACATACATAAATATATATAGATATATATATCAAAACACACATATAAATTATATAAAAATTAACTACAAAAAGATATATCATTTTATAAAAATAATACTCCATCGAAAAAAATATTACCTAAATTTTATTATTCATTAATATTCGTAACAATATTTAAAGTAAGCCTTCACTTATAAAGAACTAAGTAAGTTAAATTTTGTGTTTAGATATTTATTCTGAAAAATTAAAAAAAAAAAATTAATAATATTTTTAAAATGGTTTTTTAAATCAATATTGTAATTTATATATTTAAATTTTAATTTAATATGTATCACATACAGATATAATGCATTTTTATTAAATTTATTTAAAATTAAATGATTAAAAAAAATAAATATTATAGAAAATATACAAGATTATCACATTTTTCTAAAGCATACATTAAAATTGAAATATATAAATGCATAGAATTCTATCTGGAAAAGCAATAAGTACATACCTAAAATTAAGATTGGAATACACAAATAAGTAAAATCATGTACGATAAAACAATACAAACAAAATAATATATGGAAAATTATTTAACCCAAAATCCATGCATGTGGTATCTTTTATTTTCAATTTCATATCTTTGTGCGCATATAAAGCTACTCTAAATTTTATATTAATTGTGATACAAACTTAAAAATACATAGCGAGAGTGATTCAGAGGCAATTGAGTACATAAAAGAAATATCAACCACATTCGAAGTAGTAGAAGAGGTAAGTTTGAGTGTGAAGACAACAGTTAGATTTTTCAATTTCTGGCCCAATCCATCTATCAATATAAAACATGGCTTTGCCAGTATTACATCAAGTTTTTATTAAATCTTGGTGTGGTTCAGTTTAGTCTGTGACATAGTTTAAATTCAATTCAACTTTAACTATATAGGAAGATGTGAATGTTTAAATTAAACCTATTATGTTCAAAGAAAATTAAACATAATTATTATAATATTTTAATTTTAAAAACAAGAGCTACTTGGTAGGCATGTCATTGCTTTTGTCTTTTTTTGTATACATGTATTTTTTGCATGGAGTGTACTAGAGGTGGACCATTTAAAATCCTCCCCAAATGATTTGAAAGAAATAAAGAATATATTTAATAGACACCTTGTGCTAACGAAACACTATTTATAGAGTTAAATCTTATTTGGAATTACTACATGTTATTTAAAGATGTATCTAATTTTAGAAGTGATGACCTATGGTGGATAATAATTTCTTAGATTGAACTTCTAACATGTAATTTGATCTCATTTGTAATATAAAAGTAGAACAAAATTGCCAATGTACAAAAAAATCTAAAACAACCAAGCAAAAAACATACAACATGCATAGACGTAGTCAGTTACAAACACCTAAGATTTTTTGAAAATTAAATTATATACGAAAATTAACCTCAAAGCCAAAACAATGCTCCTCTATAGATTCTCAAACATTTAGAACCAAAACAAACCCAACAAAGAAACATTGACTTTTACATATGCACATAAATTTATTCAACTCTTAATTTTATATATGAAAATTATATTTACAATAAAATTATTTTATGAAACTCCATAGTAATTGAGAAGTATTAACAAAAGTCACATGGGAATAAGATGAATTTTTCATATAGAAACGCTCCCAAATAATTAAATGTTCAAGACAAAACAAAAAAAAATCTCACACTATTTAGATATCATTAAAATATTGTCCAAATAGAGGCTTCATTGTTTTTCAATGAAAGGAAACAACATGAGAAAATCATGAAAGAAGTTTACTACTCTTGAGACACAAAAATTGTAATTGAAAATAAAGTTGTTAAGAATGAGTGTAACTTTATGCAAAATGGTGGTTGAAGAAGTTTAGATATGAAGCTCAGTGACAGAACCTAATAGTTAAACAAAGGAGGCAAAATTTCAAATCCACAAGTCATTGCTTCAAGTAAACCTAAGGGATGCCTCCTGTGGTACAGATGGTGTCATTATTTCAATTTTAAATAACAAAGGAATGTCCAAAAGTTTTTTCTGGTCTTATATACTAAACATAACGTGGAGTAACATTATTGAGTAAGAAATTTTTTTTTTTTTCATTTTTTCCTTGAATATGCACATGATAATCCATACATCAATATAGGCTATGCGAGCGAAAGTATGCTATTATGAGAATCAAAGAAATTTCCACCAAAACATGAAAGTTGACTCCGTTAATACATGTAAATAATCATATTTACATATAAAACATGAAAACATGTTAACCCTTAATTTTGTAATGACATGAAATGTTCAGATTTTTGCCATGTAAAGCTTGTTGACATGTTCACCTTTAATTTTGTAAAGACAGAATATTCAGATTTTTGTCATATAAAGCTGGCAGACAAGTTCACCCTTATTTTCACAAAGACACAAAATATTTAGGGTTTTGTGAGGACTAGCTGACAACTGGGATAGTTGTAGGATTGTCTCATGTTACAAGGCATTAAGGATGCATGTGCTACAAACAGGCTATCAAAAAATACAAATAGAACAATAATATAAAGCTATAATAAATATTTTAGGTTAGCAATGTGTTGTACATCTCCAAAAAAAACCTTTGGCCAAGGCTTTGTCCCAAAACAACCCAAACAACTCAAACCTTTCACTAAGCCTTTGACCCCAAAAAATAATAAAAGTAAGTCTTACACAACTCATGCATTAAAATATTTTGGTTACTACATCAGAATACAAAGTCAATTTCACAATCCCACTAAAACAACCAAACCTTATCACCTAACCCATCTAATATACAATCAACTTAAAATCTATAACAAAAGCATACTTTACAAGAACAACAGTCATACACAAGTAACCAAATTTGGGAGTTTCAATATGTATAATATAAGCCATGTTTTTTGTGGGAACACTAGAGAAAACTTGGCTAGAAACAACAAATAAAAGTTCATAAAATCAGATTACTTGGTTGCGCACTCATTTATAGGACTGTACAGACCATGTATTATTTATGGTTGTAACGGGAAGAAGAAAATGCAAGAGTGACGTTTACAGTGGGTCTTATGAGGGCATTTAAGCATGGTAGCTTCATGATGCTAACAGTCCCCTGAGTCCTCTGAAATCTAGGTGTAATAACTATGGAGCTATGAAGGCCATTAATGTTGTTGGTGACAAGATACTTTTCAGTTAGTAAATAGTAACATTGGAAGAAGCACAATTCATAACACATCACTATTCAATAATACGAACTGGAGTTCTACACTCGTCAATTCACGCCACTCTTATTCATCTTAAGGCGAGAATATTCAATATTCTTATTCATAAATGTTAAGAGACAGAAGTCTTGAAGATGGTCCACAACAAAAACCTCAAGTGCCTGGCATGAAGTGTAATTATCCACACCAAAGCCAACGAGAAGACGAGAAGATTCAATATTCTTATACATAAGTGTTAAGAGATAGAAGTCTTGAAGATGGTCCACAACAAAAACCTCAAGTGCCTGGCATGAAGTGTAATTATCCACACCAAAGCCAACGAGAAGACAAAAAAAGGAGAAACAAGGTATTTTTTCTCTATCACCTCTCTTGTGCACATGTTAAGAAACTAAAAATTGTACATATGGGAATATATTTGTGAGCTCCAACTGTAAATTAAAGTTGTTGCATTTTCTATAAATGACATTATAATATTCAGTGAGCTTGATCAATTGTGGGTGGAAAGACATTTTCCTTGGCTTCATTATAACTCTGAATTTTGTGCACATGTGAAGAAACTAATAATTGAACGTATGGGAATGGATTTATTAGCCCCAACTCTGAATTAAAGTTGTTGCATTTTCTGCAAATGGCGGTATAATATTCGATGAGCTTGATTGATTGTGGATGGAAATACATTTTCCTAGGATTCATTTTAACTCTAAATTTTATGTTCTGGTTTCAGGTGTTGATGCAATAACCAGATAAAGTTGGGACTTCAAACTCAACATTGGACTCTTATTTCAGGATAAATTATCTCCAGTGTATCACATAATTATAAGATGATAGATTTGTATTACAAACTAGCCAAAGCCCTACCCCATTGATATAAGACTGCAGTTTTAGGGTGGCTTTTGCAACTACGGTGATCCCTTTAAGGAAGAAGAAGAACATAGTGTGAAATTTCATCACTCAGAAACTAGTGTGTATAGTCTCTTAGAATTCCAAATACTTCAAGAGATGACTTCAATAGGTTTTTGTAGGCATATTCAAATAGAATAGTATGTGTTTCCTTCTTTGAGAGGAGAAAACAGAACATATAGTGGTGTAGGCTTTTTACCATGCAAGAAATTTCAAAAAGATGGGCAATATCCAAGAGAATCAGATAATGAGCAGTGTAATCTATAGAACTTTGCGGATTCCAGAACATGACAAAATCACCACTGAATGTAAACGATAAATCTAAGGTTGATTCATGCATTTAATCTCTCTTGCATGAGCTTTAAATTTTATTTATTCTATGAAAAGAGATCTTTTCAATGCTTCAATAAATTTCATAACATATGATTTTAAATTACTTTCAACATGATGATGCTAAGATAGGAAATTTTTGTTATTTCCAGAACATATGTTCACACTGGTCCATCTGTATGTGATGGATAAACATAAGGCTACCTGGAAGTGTTTAGCTGTTGAGAGGGATGCATATCAAATTTTTGTCGCCGGTCAATATGTCAATATGAGCTTGAAAAAGAGACTCAAAAGACATGAGTGGATCTTGCTATTTGTTAGTCTAACAACGAATTAGTAACTTTAGGTAAATGTAACTAGACAGTTTTATACTGATATATTAGTTATATAACGACGGTTCATGATATAAAATAATCAAATGCCCATGAAATGTAATGTGCAGAGAATCATTGTTGAATAACAAATTCCAATCCATTCAGTTCCAATTCATTCAGTTTCTTATCTTGGTTATTCGGTTGAGCTTTCTTGTTTCTTTTTTTTCTTCATTATTTCATTTATTGTTTCAACAAATGGTATCAGAGCCGTGAGTCCAAAACCTAAGCATGTGGTTGTATCAGCGTGAGAGCAGTGAGACCAAAACCCTGTGTGAAGGAGGTGTGAGGCTATGGTGAAGCGTGAAAGGCTTTGCGTGAGAGGATATTTCCTGAAGAAGGCAAAGGCAATGCTCTGATGAAAGATTTGTATAGAGTCAATGCTTCAGATGGTTTACTATATGGAAACTCGTGTTCTGCAACCCTGACTGTTGCGTAAGTCAAACTGTTCCGTCACTCCAGAACAGAGTGGAATCGTTGCTGAAGGTTGCGTGCTGATTAACCTTGGTGTACAGTCGTCGTTCCAGAAATGTTCTCTGTTTTGCGTGGACCAGAGGTTGCAGCCAAAGGAACGTGCGTTGAGGTGCTTACATGTTGTCCAATAAAAACCAGGCAGAGTCTACGTGCCAGAGCTATCAATGCGTGGTGCTGGTCCTGCATTGAATATCTCTGCCTCTGCTACGTGAAAGAGGGGAAGTTGTTGTTGTGCAGTGTATTTTCTCTGTCGGTGGAGCCAGAGCTGTTGTTGTCTTTGTGTGAGGGACGCTGCTATTGTGCCGTATATTCTCTGAAGACTAGCCGTGAAGATCAGAGTGCTAGAGAAGTGGTGGAGAAGACCTCTGCGTACTGGAGCAGAGAGGGCGCTGTTACCAGAGCAATTTGCAAGCTGAATCCTAGTATTTTTTGAAAGAAATTTTTTGTCTTAGAATTTTTTTTTTTCAAAAAGATGTGAAAATAAAAGTTTGTGTAATTTGAAGAAAATTATGGAAATAAAAAGGGGAGGATTTTATATAAATATTGGAGGAAAAGAAAGGGTTCAGGAAGGGTTTCTTTGTTTGTTTTCAAACAAGAAAAACAAAGGGGTTTGCAAGAAATAAAGGGTTTGTAAATAATAAAAAATTATTATTAATTTTTTTTGAAAAGAAAAAA
>APFE031716813.1:0-11191 GCA_000404065.3 Pinus taeda
ACACAGGAATAGATCAAGAAATCCGGAGATGCATTGGGGAAGACGAGATTTATGATATACTAAAAGCTTGTCACGATGGCCCTTGTGGAGGACATTTTGCAGACAAAAGAACAACACACAAGGTACTTAGAATGGGTTATTATTGGCCATCACCTTTTAAAGATGCCAGAAAATATGTGAAGGCTTGCGACAACTGTCAAAGAATGGGCCAGCCTAACCATAGGGATGAAATGCCACTTAATCCCCAGGTAACTCTTGAACCTTTTGAGAAATGGGCATTAGATTTTATAGGTCCCATTAATCCTCCATCTAATCAAAGAGTGCACATATTAGTATGCACAGACTATATGACTAAATGGGTAGAGGCCAAAGCACTCATTAAAGCTAATGAAGAAGCAGTGCTAACATTCTTATTTGAAGAAATCTTTGTTAGATTTGGACTACCCAGAGAATTAGTCACTGATGGAGGACCTCCTTTTAATTCTCATGGCTTCAAAAATACGCTCCAAAAATATCATATCAAGCACAAAATGACTACACCGTACCACCCCCAAGAAAATGGGCAGGTGGAAAGTACCAACAAGGTCATTGAAGCCATCTTAACAAAAACGATAAAGGAGAATAGAAGGGACTGGTTTCAGAGGTTGCCCGAGGCTCTATGGGCCTATAGAACCACTTGGAGGAATACAACGGGCTTTTCACCCTATGAATTAGTTTTTGGAAAGAATGTTATTTTCCCTGTAGAGATTGAGATCAAAACCTTAAGAACTGCCTTAGCTGTTAACCTTGATTTAACTGATGCACAAACAGCCAAGTTGCAGCAGCTTCAGGAATTGGATGAGAAAAGACTGGATGCCGTCCATCAAACAACGATGATACAGCAACAAAGAAGCAGATGGCATGACAGAACCATCAAGCAAAAGCAGTTCTAGAAAGGTAACTGGGCTCTACTTTATGATTCCCGTTTCGAGAATTTTCAAGGGAAGCTAAGAACAAGGTGGTTAGGGTCGTATGAAGTGGATGTTGTTTTTCCAAATGGAACAGTTAGACTTTTAACAATTGATGGGAGCAGAACACCACTATTAGTGAATGGCTACCGACTTCGGTTATATCAGTGGCCGATTTCCAAGGAAGATTTTAAAGCCACTTGCATGGCAATAAAACAGTATTCTTTTCTAGGGGAACTTGCTGCCCCTCAAAGCACTTGAGCTCTATTATTTATGTAATTTTTTTAGGTTAGATATTCTTTTTTTTTTAGAAACTAATAAATCCTGCCAAGGATTGCGATATTACATTTCGGTATTTTGCAGATTTTAGCTTGGGAAGTAGCTGAAAACAAAAGTTTCAAAGGGATTACTTTGCGGACTCGGAACTCCCGTTGCTGCAACACCATTCCCTGTTGCTCCAACACCATTCCTGTTGCTGCAATGCCATTCCCCGTTGCTGGAACACCATTCCTGTTGCTCCAACACCATTCCCCGTTGCTGCAACACCATTCTTGTGCTGCAACACCATTTCCATTGCTCCAACACATTTCCCGTTTTTACAAATGTCTTTTTCCCGATGATATAACATCATTCCCTGTTGCCACAACAACAATTTTCTGTTGCTGCAACACCAATCCCGGTGCTACAACATCACTTCCCGATCACGGAATACCCTTCCCAGCAAATTCCCTTATGCACACCAGTCTTACCACTTCAGCCCCAAGGAACAAATTTTGATAAAATATACCACTTCTTGTGATGATTACAGCACCCTACTATCACTTTTCGTCATTATTATTACAAATCGCCGGTATTCCCACGCTTTCAGATCCGCGGTAATCATTATGACCCAGCAGAAGACAAGACAAGACTTTTTGACGCAGCAATCAAAAAGGTAAAATACGAAGGTACGCATGATTATGAATGGACATTAAATAATAGATAATGCGGAGAAGTTGATAGGACTATCAATTAATTATACTTCCAATCATATCACTTACACATAGGAGGGGGGGGATTACCAAAGCAACTCTTATAATGATATACCACGCCAACTGCCGCCACCCTTAACTCTCCCGGTAATATGTAAAAGCCACCCTATCACCGCATGTTACCATTTGCGACGTTTTACTCTGAACTAAAATTGGAAGCTCGGCTCAGAACTCTCAAATTCACTGAAACAACAGTTATGGGAGGAACCCTCATTACACATGAACCTGGCACGACAACAGTCCTTGAACTCTATCCAGACATTTATCAAATTTTCTTGCAAGCAGGATGGATAGAGTACTTCAGGAGACTTCCGGACTTTGACGCGCAGCAAGTCCTTGAATTTGCATGCAATTTAACAGAAGGATTCTCTGTCATCCAAGGAGTTCAAATCCCAGTCACGGAGGAAGTTATAGCCCAAGCTACCGGGCTACCAGCTAATGGCATACGGTGGTTCAGCAGAAAGCACCTGATTCTTAATGCACAGCAGGATTTTCTCCGACCAGGCGAGCAGGTAGAGCCCAAGGGCAAAGGCGTAGCACTTCGTTTGTTACCTCAACCGTGGCCGAAAGTCGTTGAATTTGTCAAGCAATACCTGACGTGTGAAGGCCGCTACCAGGTAATTTACCAGCACGATTTCATCCTGTTGAATCATTTGAGAAATGGTCAGTTAGTAAACATGCCATATTATCTATTGGGTTGTCTCAAAAACATGTCACGTTATGCTGTTAACGCAAAGCATCCACTTCTTTCCTTAAAACACCATCGCTTAGCCCAATTTCTGATTAATAGAGCCCTCGCTCTAAATAACCCTCCACCCCCCATTAATCCCCATCAGGAGGCAGAAATTCCACAACCAGAACATGAAATTCCTCATCAAGAAGAGGAAATTATTCACCAAGCTGAGGACACACCTCAGGAAGATGAAGAGCTTCCTCAGCAAACGGAGGACATGCCTGAACAAATCCCTCTAGAAAACCCTCAGCAAGCAGAGCACATTCCTAAACAACTCCACCAAACATCCCCACAAGTTGCTGAGAATGAACAAGCAGCAGTAGAAATGACCACAAGAACAACCCCATCTCCCAAAAGAACCAATTCTTCCATTCCCATACTTGGTATTTCTACTGATGATTCCGACGACAATATCCCCATTACCCTGCTTAAACGAAAAATGCAGCAGAGAAAGAAAACCCCATCGAAAAGAAGAAAAACTAGGGTTTCAGCTAAGGCACCTGCTGCTCCGGCTACTGTCCCTATCCTAAAGAAAGCTAGCCCGAAGAGAAAACTGCCTAAATTCCTTGCTTTTCTACCAAAGTGAAGAACTCGGTCATTGGTAGCAGCTGAATCTCCTAACCCCTCCAGTTCACCACCCATCACTTTAAGGATCCGCACTCCCACCGGTCCTCAAAACTCCTCTCCCTCACCCTCGGAAGTTGAGATGCAGAGTGTTCATAGCTTCGTGACAACATATTTTAAGACAGCTGACACACAAGAACCAGCTGCCGACACCCAAGGTAATAGTGACCAAATGGCTGCAACACAAGAAACATCCACTACCCCAGGTGACACACAAGAACCACCTATGGGGAATACTGATCAAGATGATGAAACACAACCTCTACCTCCACTAGAGTCTACCGCTCCGCAAGATCAGCCTACCATACTTGCCCTGCAGGAAGAAATTGAATTTCTGAAATCTCAGATTCAGGATTATCAGGAGGAAATAATAAGGGTCAAGGAAGCATATCAGAATGAATTCAACCTGCATGTTTTAGCACGAGTAGCGTTTGCAGCAGAGAAAAGTAAGGATAATGAATATATGTGTACCAATTGTGGTGAAATATATACTCAAGTAGGGTATAAGGTAGTGGTAGAACCAATGAAGGAAGCCTCCACTGTTGTAGATGACACAAAAGAGCCTGCTGTTGCACAGACGGAAATGCCACAATCCTCTACTGAAATAAAAGAACCTGTTGACACACAAGAACCAACAGGCTCTCCAGAGAAGATGCAGGACCAAACTGAAGAACTTACTGACACACAAGAACCAGTAAGTTCCCCAGAAACTGCACAAGACCAAACTGAAGAACTTACTAACACACAAGAACTAGTAAGTCCCCCAGAAACTGCACAAGATCAAACTGAAGAGCTTACTGACACACAAGAACCAGTAAGTTTCCCAGAAACTATGCAAGAAGAAACAGGGAATAAGAAAGAGGAGAATACAGATTCACCCCGGCCTACCCAAATTGCTATGGAAGAAGTACTTACACAAGAATCAGGAAATGAGGAAAAAGGTACAGACTCACCCCGGCCCACCCAAATCACCATGGAACAAAATGAATCAGTACAACAGGAGGAAGAGAAACTAGCTAGAAATGAAGAGAAGGATGTTGGACTATCCCAGTCTACTCCAACAGAGCAGATTATCCTTGTTGATGCCTTTACACAAACAGAGTTTCCCTCTGTTAGTGATGTATGCACAGAAACAGATAGTTTTCAAGCATTAAAAGGAAAATGGTGGAGAGAATATGAGCAGTCACAAGGAAAAGCATTCCAACAGCAAAAAGGGACCTGGTTCAATCATGCATATAGGAACTAGGAAGCACTTGAGCAATGTAGAGCTCAATACAAAGAAATTACGGAATTAAAAGCCAGATTGTCCCAGATGTTTGAATTATTACAAAGAATACTTGCCACAAGGAGACCCTCTTTTAATTATGCAACATTTTTGAGGGAAAGACTGACATTTTTACAGATAAAGGCTGTAAGAGAAGGTAGACCTCATCAGGTGGTTACATCAGAGCAATTTATGCAAACTTTTGCAGAGGCACCTAAAAATGATCAAAACCTATTATGCGAGCTTTATCTCCATAATGAAGCCATGTCCGAAGAAAGAAACAGGAATATGCTACCTGTGGTTGGTGACATACAGCTGAGAGCTTTCATCTCCTTTTTAGCCAACCAGCTTACATGGTAGAATGCCTTTATCTCAGCTCAACATAATGAACAAAATTGCCTTCTGTGGATTAGGGCTGAACCACAGAATGCAACCACTTTCATTGCACAACATCAAACAATGATAAAGGATCCTGATATGAAAGACCACGTCAGGAAACTACAAGCAGTAGTCCTGAAAGACTGCCAGCACTATCTGAAAACCAAGGCACCCTTGGCTGTCAAGGCAAACAATTTGTTTTGGGAAAACTGCCCCAAAGAGAGGAAGGAATATCACCCTTATAATGCATCAAATTTACAGGTAGCACTCACAAGGGTACCTTACTATATTAGATGCATGCAACATTGTGCTGAAAGCTGGATGGGCTACAGATTTAAATTTCCACTTCTATGGTTATCTAGTGAACAATATAAGGGTCAGTTTGGACTATCCAACAAGGAAGAAGCAGCAGCATGGAGGCATATACAGACTGTCTGTGGGTTCAGAAAGAAGTTTGATGTCACTTCTTATAGCTATTGTCTCAGTAATCTACACTGTTCATCCCAGTACTCCGACTCGGACTCAGAGTAAACATTGCATGAGGACATGCAATCTCTTCAGTTTGGGGGGATGTTAGGACTCAGAATTGACCGATTTTGACCTTATATTTTTGCCATAATATTATCCTTTTCAGTCATAAGTTATAAGCTTTGATTACATAATGACTTAATCACCCCAAGGTATGAAGTAACTTTCCGCATATCTATATGTTTAATTGTTCATTGCATATTCGTGAGTATCTTTATATTTATCCTTGGAAAAGCTGACTAAGTTGCCAAGTAATTGTCTTAAGTCTGCAGGAATTATAATTTATAGTTGTTGTAACACCAGAAACAACAACTACGCAGTTGCTGCAACACCAGAAATAGCAACTACGCAGTTGCTGCAACACGAGAAGCAGCAACTACGCAGTTGCTATAGGCAGCAACAGCAACCATCTAAAGCGGGCTATTTTGCAACAACTGGGAATAACAAACGGCAACTATCTGAAGAACGCTGACGTGGCATGATCAAGCAGCTACCTAAAGCGAGTAGAACACAGTTACCATGGCTTAAAATAGGAACAGCATGGGGAAACGACAAAGGAATGCGAGAATCCCAAGAAGATGGTCGAAGTTGGTTACCAGCTGTGTAACAGCCAGAACCTAAGAAAGAATATATTATTATACTATTGTAACAGCATTCTGTAATTCTTATTTTTGATAGAACGGGTTAACTGAATGAACTATAATAATCTATTGTAATAGATGTCTCCTCTATAAAGAGGAGACTTCTACATTAGAAGGGAGAGGATGGTCTGTAAGTGAAATTTTGAGAGACATCAGCAAGTCTGAACTTTATTGTACTTGAATCTTTTGGCAGATGAATAGAAGATTGTTCTGAGCACTTAATCTAGCCTTTGTGTTCTGGGGAATCTTGTGAGAGGGATTGGGCCCACCTTCCTCACAAGATTCACCCATTTACTTTTCTGTCAAGTGTGTAAGTGCGTGATAGTTTATTTCCGCTGATACTCTATTTGGATTCTGTAGCATTACCTCTGGTATTTCCGTTTTGCTAGTACTCCATTTCATTAATTGCTTGAAGTTGTGCAAGTGTATTTTACCGGTGAATTAGAATGCAGTGTGTATTAGCAATCTGATTACAGGGGCAGGTTTTGAACGTCCTCACTTGGAGGATAGGGTCCTGATCCTCTGCCAACAGAGCATCCATCTCTTTGCTTTCCAGATTCGTAATCTTAATTAATTACTTTTATTTTATCAGTACTATGATAACTTAGCGTAAGAATCACGTATACTACAGCTCTTAATGCTTTTAGAATTAAGTACATACAGTATGCGGTAGCCTTTGGAATAAAAAGACTTTCCCAGGTTGACAATTAATGTGGTACTTGATTGTTTAATCAATAAACAATTCAACTAGCCAACACAAATCAGTGACCTTATCCTCCTTAGCATCATCCCAGTAGTCCCCTATCTTTGCAAACTTTGGCTTCGCCTCTGTTCCAATGTTCACTTGTCTCGTTTTTAGTGGCGCAGTGATATCTGGATTCTCTATCTGTGGCCCCTCAACTTCACAGTGACCTTCTGCCTCTAGGATATTAATGTTCCTTGGATCCTCTTCTTCTTCTTCAACAGTCACATTGTAGCACTCCAGCGTGTTGAAATGTGGCAACAAAAGTATTCTTAATTTGTCCTTAAATTAAAATTTGAATTTAGTCTCACCAGCTACTTGAAAAATAATTAATTAATTCATCTTGAGTTAATTAGTTGGAGAAATTCAAGTTAGAAGTCTTTTCGAAGTCATGCAACAACTATCCTTTAATTAAGGAGATTATCCGTTAATTAAGGAGATAAGGTTGATTTACATTTGAGTTGTAATTAGTTAGCTCAGTATACTGAGTTAAGACTAGTTAAATTAGTTCCAAACTGTTTGAAGAACTAATTGTGAGCCCAGTCAGTTAATGCATGCGTGCATCCAACTAGTGTACTCTACATAACTAAAGATTCTCTCATCCTTAACTCATGCATGTCTATTCTGAGAAAGACCCAGTTGTTATTAAATATAGGGACAGTGTACTATCAGTTGCATGTATTTTCCTATAAGGAAAACTCATGCATGCAGAAGGAATTCATTCCTTGAGGATTGCATAGTTTTATAGGTTGTGAGATTAGTGAGTGATCAGTGTTACACTTGGTAACAGTAGGATCACCCAGTAGAAACAACGCAAGGAAATAGGAGCTTGGAGGGAAGTGTGGATGACTTATGAGAAGTCTATTTTGTCTATGAGGATCTGTGAGGATTGTACTGAGAGCTGGCTATCTGTGAGAGCTAAGGCTTTGTGTAATTCTGAGATATTTCCAACTTGTATGATAATACAAATAGTGGCGTTTTTAGTTGAGGCTTTCCCCTAAGCATTCTTTTGTGTTTCATGTGCATTGATTCTTCTTTTGGTTATATGTGTTCAGCTTGATCTTGCTTAAATCTATTAAGCTTCCACAAGTTTGATTGTAGAAGTAGATTAAAGTTTTTTTCTTTAGTTATATTGCATTATCAGGTTAATATACAGTCAAAATTTCTACATGGTATTAAAGCAAAGGTTATCGAAGTTTTGAACAGTATAATGAGAAGAGAATTCAAAGTTTGAAGTTCAGGGTTGTAGGTGCAAATTGAATTCATATCATACTTCAAGTTGGTCAATGTCATTCTATGGCTTGAGACTCAAGTATGCCTTGGAAGGCAGCTCAAATTACACAGCATGGAAATATAGAATGGAAGTTGTATTAGAAGACAATGGCTTGAAGGATTTCATTAATCAAGAAATCCCAAAGCCAACTGCAACTAATGCACAAGAGTTGGCTGAGTGGAAGAAGTGTGTGGCGAAGGCGAGATGGATCATCCTGGAGGGAGTTTGATACCATATTGTCTCAAGCCTCCATGGGAAGGATACTCCATTTCCAATGTGGAAGATATTGAAGGACCTCTACCAGAACAGTAGCGACCAGAGGAAATTGGCACTCAAGGATAAGCTTCAAAAAATCAAGATGGAGAAGGGCGATACTATTTCCATATATCTAAACAAGCTCACCACCTGTAGAGATGAGCTTGGTAGTGTTGGAATAACTACTGTTGATGATGATATGGTGAGCCTTGCTCTCCTCGGCCTTCTAAAGAGCTAGAGTAGCTACCAAGACTCTGTGAAGGAAGGGAGAAACTACCAGATTGGGAACGACTATGGTCATATCTGATGTAGGAGGAGATCAAGAGGAGCACATGAGATGGTTCTTCATCAAAGAATAATGATGAAGATAATCTGGCCTTAGCAAGTAAGGTAAGGAAAGGAAAGGGGAAGGCTTCCCATTCCAACTCGAATTATTCTCATGGAGGGAAGAAGGTTGACAAGTCTAAAGTGAGATGCTTTAATTGTCATGAGATGGGACATTATGTGACCAATTTCCCATCAAAGAAGTCCAAGAAGGGATCCTCGAAAGGACCGGAAGGTGAGGCATTAGCCTCTCAGTTCGAAATGGAATTTACCCTCATCGCATGCATGGTATCATCAATGGTTGGTTGTGTTTGGTATCTTGATAGTGGAGCCTTATTCCACATGACCGACGATAAAAGTTTATTCAGTACCTTGAAGGAGAAAGACCTCAATATATGCATAGAGATGCGTGACAATGTGTTGTGGCCACCAACAACCCCCCTCTTTGTTTGATATTAGCAATAACACCAAACAAATGGGGACCCTTAATAAAAATTCAAACAAACAGTTTTATGAACATTTTTTTGTATTTGATTCCTTAAAACTTTATCGCGACAAAAGAATGAAAAAATTTTTTATGAACATAATAAACTACGAAGAAGCAATGCGAAATTCATCGCATCGCATTCACTATGAAGTGCTCTTAAATGAAAAACTTAAGAAATCTCTGACGGCCGATATGCGACGTCGCATATCGCAACATCGCGTAAAGTAGCACACAATGACTAATTTCTGCGATCTGCGATGATCCGATATTGCGATGCCGTGATGCTATAATGCGATTTGCGATCTACGATGAACGCGAATTTTCCTCAGCGCAGTATTCAAGGAAAGATGTCCATTAACCAAAATTAAGCGCGCGCCTTAAAAAGAAATTAATGATTGTACGCCAAAGTATCCAGGAATGACAGCTTTTTGTTTTTCGAAGGGTCAGTTCACTATGAGTGTCATAATTATGCATACATAAGATTTAAATGTTTCATGTCAATCTTTATTACCATTACTCTTCTCCTTTACGTAAACTATAAAACATGAAATAACATGAAGCAATGTGCAGGAAACATCTAAGGAAAAGGGGAAAGCGCCAATGCTCGGAGAACAGAGAAGAAATCCCTTCAGAAATGGATGCCACATACGATAGGACCACAGATTCCAGAATATCACTCAACAGATGCTGATGTCGATAGGTCATCTAAAGCTCAGAATCAGAGGCGCACAAAAGCAGCATGATTACAAAAAACCCTGAAGCTTACACACCAGAAAAGCCCGGAATAAAGAACGGAGGCAGTTTTCGATCCAGAGAATTGTTCAAAGAGTAAAGTCTTTAACTCGTCCAGTCGTTCGCAAGGCCGGAAACCGAAATAGAAAAAGCAGAATCAGTTTGAGGGAAATTTGAGTTATTACCAAGTATACACGCAGTGAATACATCCATTCAGAGGAAGATTCTCTAAAAAATCTTATAGTTTACCAGAAAGTGGTGCCAGCGCTTGTTACTTCTATTTTTATAGCACAAACGAAAGGGGAAGGCAACTAGCCGACTCTTCCCAGTCAAATGTTGCCTGCTTACAGCACTAAGGAGCAAATACAGAAATAGTTCAGAGTCAGATTCAATTTTTAGAAATAGTTTTGCTTTATCAGAAGGACGGTCATTTGAAAACCGGATCCTAAATTTATGTAATCAAGTTAATTAGCTAGCAGTATTTAAACCCTTCTCAGGCATTTAGAGAAGGGTCCGGAAATTTGTCAAGAACTCGTCCTCAGAACATGCACTTTTACACCCTCGGAGGTGGTTTTGATGAATGGATGGATCAAGGTTTATTAATGTTTGCATTTGATATCTACTACTGTTGTTGCACTTTTGTACTCTTAGTAGATGTTAGAGCAAGGAGAGATAAATCATTGTTGCTTGAAGCTTATGAGTGGAACCAGTCACAAATGGTACTTTTATCTCTTGACCATTTCTACTTATATTCTTGAAGTGATTTACAGTTTTTAGTTGTTTATATGTCATTGCATGAATGTATGGGTTACCATTTGGCACTTCTGTACGGTGGAGTCATTTGTTTGTGTCTGACATATGAATAGCTTATTATGCAATATGTTGTTCACAACTGTTTTTCCTAACTTCTTATGCAAAGTGGTTTATCTTAATTGATTTATATTCTTATGATAGCTGAATGATCTTTATTACCAGTTATTATTTGAAATCTCTTTAGATCGCATAATAGAAGATCTACATCCCGGGTTAGAGTAGATTAGATGTGTTGTTTCTCATTAGATTACAATAGCATAGAGTTAGTTTAAGAATCTGAATTAGATTAGCTTTAAAGTACTCTTAGATCAGAATTATTCAACTCTACACACACACACACCCCTAGATCGGGAAACTGGTCCCATTATCCCCAGTTGGACCCGCTATACCAAACGGATAAGGAGCTGCCAACCAAGGTC
>APFE031716813.1:11216-22728 GCA_000404065.3 Pinus taeda
TGGTCCCATTATCCCCAGTTGGACCCGCTATACCAAACGGATAAGGAGCTGCCAACCAAGGTCCGGACCGGGTGGGTATCCCCCTTGTTGTCGACCCGCTTTTTGGGGCTTCAACACATTCCTAACTACTCAACTCTGCTATCACTCTGCTATCATTTCCCATCACACTTTAGCCTATTGCCATATTCCTACTACGATTTTCAAACCTTTTCCTACACCACTCTTCAAACTTTGTCATCAACTACTCATTTTTAAATCAACCATCAAACCTTGTCATCGATCCATCATTTTTCAATCGGCCAAGTACCAACATGTAGTGGATAAGTCGTTCCATTGGAAAGACAAGTGGTAAATCATTGGAAAGGCAAGTGTTAAATGATTTCGTTCATTTTGAATGTGGGAGTTATAAAACAGTCTTTTGACCCAAGTCGGTTCATGAAACATATATCCGTTATCATCACTACAACACTTTTTATATGTATATTGTGTTCTCATGATTGTACCTATGCAAATAAGTACCGCTCCTCTGTCTTTATGATGTGAATGCACCTTCAACTCTGCATTATCATTATAGCAATTGGGTGAAGGTCGGCTATTAAGTTTTCACTTTATAGAACTCTCAGTTCATAAAGTGCGTTACCATGTGAGTGTTCAAACTCTGAGTTTTCAGAGAGGGCCGAGACAACAGGTGCTACAAAGGGAGAGCATAGCAAATAGTCTTACTACGAGTTTCTACCTTCGCCCATAATCCGAGGACGTTAACCAGGTCGCCGCCCAAGAAATTAAAGAAGGAAACCCTGAGAATCGAGGGCGTTACCAGGTCGCCGCCCAAGAAATTAAAGAAGGAAACCCTGAGAATCGAGGGCGTTACCAGGTCGGCTAAGTGGAACACAGGAAAAGAGGTAACACATTGAAAAAACCCTGATTGAATTGTTAAGCATAAACAAAAGGGTTAGAACAGAGATATTTTTTTTTTTAAATGACCAATAGAGCAGAGCCTGAAACATTTGATAGTTCACAATATCATGATGACTGTGTCATGATTTTAAGAGAAAAACATTGGTTATCGTTTCTAGAGAAATTCAATGGAAACAATGAAGAAGTGACAAAGCAATTTGCATTCACATTCAATGGAGAGAAAGCACTAATAGGAAACTTCTCTTTTAGAATTTCAGAGGATACCATAGCACAAACATTGGGAATTAGTCCAGAAGGGGAAAAATATTTCAAAACCAAACAATTTAAGGAAAAATGATGGACTCAGTGTATGTCTAGGTCAAGGGTTTCCTCTGTCATTTGGAAAAAGGGTGTTCCTAGAAGCTGGCTAATTCACCCATGGGATGAAATGGTATACATTATTCAGAAATTTGTTACATGTGAAGGACGTTATAGTATAGTATACCTATATCACATAAAACTTATGTTGCACTTAAAAGGTCAATGAACCATCAGTCTGCCCTATTTTCTCTGACAGGGTTTGACTAAAATGTCAAAGACCATTCAGAAACAAAAGGGTAATGAAGATAAGAGTTTGTATCATTTTGGGTTAATCAAAATTCTAATTGAATTTGAGTTGCAGAGGAGAGGAAAAACATGGAAAGAATTTTTGATTGCCAATCAAATTAAAATTGGAGAAGATGGACAGGAACAGTAAGAACGCACTGAATTTATGCTTGATATTGATGAGGAAATCCCTGAGCGTAAGTCAAGCAATGTTCCTCCACCCAGAAGTAGTGTAAGGACAAGAAGGATGAGGCAAGAAATTGCCAAGAAAATTGAACAAGACAAAATCTTCACTACTTATATGAGAAGATCAAGGAGAATACAAAAGAACCAAACACAAGATGATCAACCAGAGTCAAATGCAAATGCACCAATGGAAATTGAAAGCAGTGCTCATTCACAGCCAGAATAGGAAGCAGAAATGGAAATCGAGAGTAACAAGGGAGAAAGGAAAGAGCCAGCACCTACAAACAAGAAACAGAGAAGGTTAGAGAAACAAATTGAAGAGCTAAAAGAGGAATTGATGGAAGCAAACATGTTAGAGAAGGTCATAAAGAAGGAAAATGAAATGTTGAGAGCTCAAAGCAAGAAGACTTAGCAGAAAAATGAGATACTAAAGGAGCAAATCAAAGAATTTAAGACTGAACAAACCAAGATGTGCAAATGGGCGACAAAATGGTACACTCAGAAAAAAGCTCTCAAAGAAAAATATAAGAATCTGAAACATGAGTTCCAAGTTCATAAGAATGCCCAAGTTCAGAAGAGTATAGATGTCTTGTTACAAGCGGCAGAGGCACAAGCAGGAACAAAATATAAAGGGAGCACATCAGGATTAGCATGAGGACATGCTAAATCATTGAGCTTGGGGGAGATGTTGGTACTATTTTATTGCCATCCTTTTCTTCTAAAAATCCATCATTCATCTATCATTTTCTCCCATAAAACCCTCATAGTCCATTGAAAGTGATCAATTAAGAATTATAATTGTTATTTTACATTAAATTTAATTTGTGGATTTTTATGTTAAAAATTAGAAATTTTCAACAAAATTACGGGATTTCATGACTTCCTGTAATTAGTTTGTGTTGTGACACATGGTATGGCAGGAAAATCAAAACAGAGGATAGGGACGTGATCATGAATGTACATTCATGGTGAAAGATCTATTCAGCATCACATCTGGAGCTCTTGGATACATGGTCAATGCTGGTCAAACCCAGCCTTTTTGGTCATAAAAGCAGCAAATAGCCAAAGTTACCTAAATTGATTTCGTTTTGTTTTATAAATCAGTTAAGATTAGGAAAAAAACAAAAAAATCACCTTTTTGACTGTAAAAGAAGAAACATCTGCGTGATAATGGATGTACATTCGATTGTAAACCTTAAGGGATGTTAGTGAATGAAGGATAATAGACATGGAGCAGACTTAAGACTGCGTATTGTATTTTTTTTTTCCAGAACTCTATTCTTGCGTATTGTATTGTTACCAGAACTCTGTTCTTGCATGTAATTGATTTCCAGACTTCAATCACAGGCAACGTTTCATCATTCCAGTGTTTTATGTGTTAACGGTTTCATCATCTGAAGTTTTCTAAGTGTGCCATCAACGCGTGGACGGGCCCTACGTGGGGACTGGTATACTGTCATTTCATTTTCATAGCATTAGACTTCAGATCTGAATAGCGTTTGATGCCATTTCTTTGCTTGCGAATTAATTTATTCAATTACAAGTTCTTGCGAGTGTTATTGTATGATTCATGGTGATAGCTTGAAACTTCAATTGCTAAATTATTGAACAAAATCTTGTAAAAGATTTAATTGAGCACTGAATTTCGAAGTATCTCTGTGGACTCTGTTTTCATGCATTTGAGTTTTAGTATGCTTAAAAGAGCTTTTAGTTTTCATGAATTTTATTGTTAGGATGCTTAGTGTGTTACCGAGAAAGAGTATTTGTGAATGATATCCTTGCAAGAGGATTGAAAACTCAGACTAGTAACACACTGTGTTTTTAGAACAGTTAATTAAATTAGATGATCTGAGTGTTTAAAGTGTGAAAGGAAACATATTCCAATCTCTTGTAAAAGAGTGTTGTAGCCTATCACAGTAGACACTTATCTAGGTAGATGAGATCCTTTTAGGTCTATAAATTTTAGACACGTGCCTCTAACTTTACCTACCTTGGTTGACATTAAATTTAGTCTAATCTAGACCCCTGGATTGGTCACTATAGAGCGTTCTCCTTCCTTAAGGAGTGAATGTATGGTGTTGCCCTATCTTAAGGGTTGGATCAATAAGGAAGCATTTCTATCTATTCAGATCTTGTTATTTCTTGGTTTATTTCTATTGTCATATATTTTCAGATCAAATCTATAACAAGTGTTATCAGAGCACTTTCTTGGGCAAAGCAGAATATTTTTATTGTTATTTTTTAGGTTTATTTCTATTATCATATACTTTCAGATTAGATCTATAACACCTTGAATACTGGAAACTTTATCACGCTTGCAATATCTACTCGTGGTGGTGGCAGAGGTGGTATGGGTGAAGATGCGGGTGAAGGGAGTGACACTGGTGGTGGTGCAGGTGGAGGTGGTATGTGCGGTATCCTCTACCTTATCAAATTGATCGCACTTCTTGGTGAGACCTTGACAAGCTCTTCCTCACCCCCTCATGGAGGTGAAATCAAGGGGCTAGTTTCTAGTTCTACACTTCCTTCATTTCTGTAAATTCTTCGACTTTGCGTAGCCCCGAACATCAATGTATTTGCATAATCCGCTTTTCACAAAGTAGGATTTTAATCCAAGTGTTCATAGACTTAATTTACTTACCTCACGGTCGTTTGAGAAAGCATCATTCTACCTCGCTATAGCTAACTGAAGTATCTACCGTGAACTCAGTAATGAATCCTCCTATAATCCGATCGAGCTAGTGATCAACAACAGGCACAATCTTATCCTCCAATGCTTCCAATCTGTGCACCAATTATGTAGTCCACATAATAGGATTATCAAGCCTCCACCTTCCTTGCATATCTAATAGCTTTGTGATCCACTTGTATAGCTCAGCAAGGAAAGATGCGAAGAAACATTATTCGATTTCCGTCTACAGGTAGTAGTCTAACCACTTTTCCTTTGATAGTCGTGGATTCTTGTTCTTCTGTGCCACAAACTTATGAATCTTCCTATCCGAACAGTCTTCAATTTCTTTCTTAGTTGGATTCCAATGATACGACATCAAATATCACTATGCAGATTCCAATCCTAGAAACAAAACCATTTGTTGGCTTGTTGGGGCTTGAACTAGGTTCGGAGTTAATTAGCCAAACAAATACCTGTACTATTGGCCCTTTGGGCAACACTTCGCGGAGCGTGGACTAATGTCTCACCCGAAGCACTATGGGGGGGTAATGGAGCCAAGTTTCCACACCCTTGAGATGTTTGAGGAGTCAATTTAGTCCAACCATGAGTATCTTCACATAGGTGACTTTGTGTGATTTCCTGACCTGCGAGGCCTTCGCGCCCTTGTTATACTTGACTTCGCATAGCCCTAACCAGAGGTTGTGGGGCTTTCACATTGCTGGAGAGGCGATCTGCACTATTCCCCCAAGTCACACAGTGGATCTTACTTATATTCTTATGACAGTTAGTTATCTTCACGTAAACAGTCACCTTTTATTATATTTACTTATTCAGCACATTTATATAAGTTCGCGTAGCAACATAATAGTAAACTTGCAATTCATACCCAATATACTTCAATGCATAAATAGGAAAATATACATAGAAATATGGTAAAAATTCTTCTTTATTAATGCTTTCCACTGGTTACAGACTCAACCTGCTCTCCACACTCAGCTGCAGGGGTCTGCGTACTCAGCTGCAGAGCCTTCTCCTACTCTATGACCCTAAGACACAACTTATACTTTGACTAAATGCTTCATTGACTCCATAGATTCATTGATCCATCCTCTGTTGATATACACTTAGAGCCTCACTCTATTTATACAATCCCATGGTCTGCGGACAATGGGTAGATCTTTCAAACCGACATTACTTTACAAAAACAAGGGCAGACAACCCTATGACTTCGCACTTTACGCCCACAAATCGCGGAGTCTTTACAATGGACTTAGTCAAAACTTGGGTTGTAAGCCCCAAAACATGCCTTTGGGGGGATCCCATGCCCAATAGTTATGTCGTCTTCCTTAAGAAATTTCCAAAATTTCTCCTTTTTCCTTCATACTCAAACAGATGTTGAAATATGTTGTTCTGAGTGTCTATAGGTTGGAAGGATCAACTCCTTCACGTGGTGACCAGATTTTCGTGGCACCATATTCTCCTTTCATGACATATCATATCTAGGAATCTAGAGGTATAAAGTGGATCAATAGTGGACATTGCATTGTAACCCTGGACTACCCTTGAACAAAACATATTGTAAATATGCTAGAAAGCATGAAGGGCCATTCCTAGTGGGGTCCACTCACCAAGGTTAACATTTAAGGTTCCATGGAGACCCTACAGTTCCAAGTGAATGTGACATAGGGAGTCTCAATAATGATGTGGAAATGTATCATGTCAAAGTGGAAATGCCACAAGGATGCCACGTGGTAGTAGTGAGATGATATGGACCCCACGTGAGATGATATGCATCCCATGTGAGATGATGTGGACCCTACATTACATTGATGTGGTAATGCAACATGGGACAAGTAGGAGCCATGTGGATCCCACATGGAAACTTCAAGCTAATGTGTAATAAAGGAGATTGGGAACTAGTGGTGGACCCTAGGGTAATGGGATTTAAGTCACTATTCACCGTTAGTTTCTGATTGGCGCTTATATCTAGTTGGAATTTCATAAATGGGTGGTGATGGTATAGTAATAGCATTGATAGACAGAAGGTTTACTATCTTTTGGGGATGTCAGTCAACGATATTGTTGGGTGCAGGAATTGCAATTCATGCCCTCAACACTTTATTGTAAAATTTGGGTTATGTAAGCTTCGATGTGTAGCATCGGTAATGCCAAAGATTTTGGGTTTATTCTGTGACTCCTACTTCTATCACTATAATTAGATCATTCATATTCTAAAAGAGCAAACATATAGAAAGACTTCTAATCCTTTTCCTGCACTTATGAACATAATGACACCACACAACTCTGGAAACTGGACTCTTACTCAGAAAATAGCATCAAAGACTTTGCTTGGAATAATACTTCAAAAATAAATGAACTTACAATTCATGCCACTCAATCAAGTCAACAAAAATTAGTTGCAAAACTCATAATATTTTTAATTAAATATATTCTTTTACTTTAACTCATGTACTAGGAAAACAAATCAAATTCATTGTTATATTATAATAACGTTGTTCCTATACTAGAATGACTTTGTTCCTGTACTGGAACTATCTAGTTCCTGCACTAGAATGACTATGTTCATGTACTAGAATTATTATGTTCTTGAACTAGAATGAATATGTTCTCATACTAAAACAAATCAGTTCTGCACTCAACAATATTATTTTCGTTAACCAACAAAAATAGTGTGATATCAATGTTGAAACCAAAAGGTGTGAAAATGAAGGTTTTATTCAAGTTAAAATAAAAATTCCCAAACCATCTCATGTTTCTTCAAAATATAAATTGCAAAATCAAATGCAAATTTAATGCAAATATTAAACTCCTATGCTTGAATAAATAAATCATCTTACAAATATATTTTACTTATATCCCCCCTCTGAACTATTTAACACTATGTATTAAGTAAACTCCTATGTTTGCGAAGGAAATTGATTTAGACAGAAAGGTTCAACCTGTGATCTTTGATTTGAATGATAACAATATTTGATTCTTGTACTTAAAGACTTTAAACAAACAAATGATTAATGAGATCAGGAATGCAATTTAGATCTGACAATTTCCAACAAAAAAATCAGCTTCCTTACACAGTTACAATATGCATTTATTAGAACGAGGGGTTCTTCCTTGCTTACTACAAACAAATTAATTTTAAATGAGATCTATGTTAATCATTAAGCATGGTAAAAACAAATTAAATCCTGCAAACCCTTATCCTTAACAGAAAGGAGATTTAAAGGAAAAATTCCTAGGCCACAATGCTTGTTGTGCTTAAAAAATTAACATAAAGATATTCTTTCAATGTAGAAGAAAGAAACACAGTTCAACACACAAACCCTCAAATCTAAGAACAATATCTGCAAAGGAAAATAAATTCACAAGAGCTCATTCAATCACTTGCACACATCATTCATAAGCAATCTCTAGACCAATCACTACATGTACTTAACACACAATATAATAGCACTGGGAGAACGAGATGGGTTGGTTAGGCCCTAGCCAACCAATTCATTTCCTTTTAAGGAAAACTCTTAGTCTATGATAGCAAGATTAGCATTATAGGAACTAGACAAAATAGATGCATGAACCTAGCATTTTCCATCATTTATTAAAATGATAAAAGTCTCTTATCAATACATGATACATATAGCGAAAGATCCATCTCCTAGATGGATTGTGGCGATACAAGTTCTCAAAACACATTAGCCAAAAGTTCCCACAGTATTGCTCCACTACATTCTGATCAAACTTCAATTTATACAGATTATATTGGTCTCGTCCATGTCAAGCAAATAACAAAAAATATGCTACTATTGGTAATTGATCCCTATCTTTAGGAACCCTTGAACACTCCAAACCCTCTACAAGAAAATGAGAACAAGTCTTCTGAAGAATGTGCATGCCATTTCCTCTAACATCTATGATTAACTCTAAGTTAATATTATCGAATCAATAGGCCTTCCATATCTGGTACATGAATCGACATAAGTGCAGGAATATCAGGATCATGTAGCATAACCACTTTTGACTTCGAATTAGTGATCATGCATTGTCAAGCCATAAGGTCATGTAAATGATAAGTTACATTGAAAAAACATAGACCTATTTAACATTTTCATTAATATAATCATACATATCCATTTTTCAAAAAAGTGATTAAGAGAAACCAAAAATGCATGTAGAGAGGCCTTATCTAGTTTGTCAAATAGTGGCTAGGATAAGGTAATTTAAGGTACAAAAATGACAATTTCAGAAACCAATAGTCCCCCAACCTCATCTTGATGTGTGTCCTCACGTAACCACTAACCTCTACTAAAAACAAGAAGTGAAAATCTTGCTCCTCATTTCTAAATCTAAATGTCAATCTCGACAATTCTCCATTCCTAGTCTTTGACACCGTGCTCTGATATTTTATACACATGTTCAAAACTTCAAGCTCATAAACATGATATTTCAATTTTCAAATCTTATTCAGCTTCCTCTCACGGGAAAATTATTTTAATTTATCCTTTCAATTTCCCTCTTCTTTCATATTCACTTCTTTTGTCACAAGTGTGAGAGGAACATCATTCTCATGCTTTTCTTCCTTCTTCTGCTCCTGAGTTCCTTCTTGTTCAACCTATTGCCCATGGGTCACCTTCTGTTTCTTATCCCTCCTTATCAAGGATGCTAAAGGGACATAATATTCATCTTACTTATATTCTTGACTTATAAATGAGGTTCCCATTGCTACTATTCCTTCCAGAAGAGAAATATTATCTTGTACATACATGATTTTACAGGGATTTCCAATGGAGGGTCCTCAGGGAAAACACAATCTCTCTGAGAAGACTCAGAGTCTTCAATTACCTTAATCTCAGATAAAGTACCTAGTTTAGATATCTTCTTACTAGAACAAGTGTGATAAACTTTCAATAATCCTCGTGTGAATCTTTGGGGTGGTTCTGGCACCACAACCTTAACCTTCACACTCTTCTTCACCTTATGCTCTGTTGACTGGGTTGAGTAGTCTTGTGTTTCTTATCATGGTGACCTCCTTGTCGATGTTTCCCTTTCTGATACTGGACATAGTTGGATTTTATATTTTTCTTATACTTCTTCCCTTGATGGATCTTAATATGAGCAATCTTCATATCACTCCCACTCTGATATGACTTCAAAAACTCCTCCCAAGTAGATCCCCTGTTTTCTAGCTCTTTATTAACCAAATTTTTTATCAATCCATAATGGCAGAGTTTAAAATCCACTTGATCCTCCCGACTCTTTTCCACACTTCTATAAATTTTATCCAGATTTTTTAACATTAAGTAGGGAAAATTAATTGACTTTCCATATTCGAAGTGCATCAGAAGTAGAATGTGTGTACATGTATGTTAAGGAATATCTTCCTTCACAAGTAAGGAAATTTTGCAGGATGTATCAGAGGTGTTGTTTCTTCTCAATCATCTTACTTCTATGCACACGTATATTCTAATTAACCATATAGTGAGCCTTCATTAGGAACTTACACCATGCACCTTTCTCCATATCTGAGCCATTTCTCCCACTAGTAGATAGCTCGGTGACCTCTGAAATAATTTGTTCTATCACTTCAAATTTCAATGGCCCTACATTGGTTATTTTTCAATCAAAACTTCGTGCAAAATCCTGGGTGATGGCGGCACCATAGCTATTGAACTTATACATAAAGGAATGAAAGTCGACTTCCTGCAAAGTAGGTAAACTACCTTCACACTCCACAATTCCCTGCATCTCTTTGACATAGCAAGGTTCAATTTCAATCGGCGCAATATCATCTAAGATATTGTCACATCCTAGAATCCTCTAGCATGTTCAAAACTTCAATTTTTTTTTTTTTTAAAGAATCATCATCCGTTAATTCTCATGATATTAATATTCGAAACTTGGAAAGTGCAAGAATTATTTTTTTAATACGACATGATTCTTGTACGGAACGTTCATTCAAAATATTTGTCGATTCACCTCCCACTTCATGGACTTGCATCATCTCACTTGAACTTGACATCACCGATCAAAGAAATTGTCACCCTTACAGTACAAAATTCGGTAGTAGGACAATAGATTTTGGCATGATTTTTAAAACATGTACGACAATGATGATTGGGAGTGGCAATTATACTGGTTAAAATTTCAAGGGATTGGTGGTAAAAAGTTGTCAAATTACACATGATAGAGGTGAAACCAATTTAATAATGGCATAGATTCAGATATAATGACAAGGAATGAAATGACCTACATGCACACATTTGGCCCTCATCGTGACATTTTATTGGAATGGTAGTTGGTTGTTATGATAAAACCACCTAGATCTAACATTAATTTACGCACTTCAATCAATCATTCCATTTTAGGCTTAATAATAATGTCACTTATGAAAATATGGGTACAAAGGCTATCATTTTACACACAGTTGTCATACTTCTTTAAATAAATCAAACCAAAATTTTGAAATCAATTTACAATAGATTCTCATGCTTCTAAAACATTATGATAAAAATATGCACACTGTAACAAGATTCCTGCAATGAAACAAAGGGATTCCTTCATTGTAACAAATGGAATCTTGCACCATAACAAAGGGATTCCTGCATTGTAACAAAGGGATTCGTCCACTTTATGAAAGGATTCCTGCACTCTAAGAGAGGGTTCCTGTATTGAAATAAAACAATTATTGTTTTGAAGTAACCAATCATGTTGCCTCTTAAAAAGACTAGGTTGGATTGCATACAAATTGTTTGTCAAGTTCAGGTGTCGCCATGTTTCCAATCCTGAATAAGGCTTTTCAAAAACTATCAGAACCTGTAAAATATGAGGGAAAAAGAGAATCGAGACAAGGGTATTATAAAGAAAGGGAAAGAAAATCACATTGGACACTTAGAAAGGGTAGGTTGATCCATAGAGGAATATAGGAAAAAGGGATGAGGGAAACAAATTTTATGGGTAAGAGGGAAAAATAGAAATCAACATAGGAAATTTTGTAGAAAAATAGGAGGGGCATTCGACCTACGGAAAAAAAAGGACGAAATAGAGGGAAAAATCAGAAAAGGGACAAGAGGAAGAACATAGTATTCACCTTAGATAGTAAATATCTCTGTTAAATAATTATGTGCCCTAGATGAATTAACT
>APFE031716813.1:27751-62717 GCA_000404065.3 Pinus taeda
GGAATTGGGTTGGCTGTCCTAGAGGATTTGTGCAATTTTTGGGAGGAGAAAGTGATAGCTACCCATAATTATGCAATTTATGGGAGGAGCTGGGATGGTTGTCCCAGAGGGATTGCACAACTTCTTGGAAAAGCAGCTGTATGTTGCCCAAAATTGCACAATTTCTAGGATGAGCTACATCGCTAACCAGATTGTGTAGTTTTTCTTACGAAGCCTGTCTGATTGCTCTGCGCAATTTTGGAGCTCAGCGGTCTGTGTAAATGATTTTCATAATTTTTGGGTGGAGCTGTAGTGCTGGGCCAGATTGTGAAATTTTCCCAAGGAAGAATGTCTGACTGCATTGCATAATTTCTGAGCCTAATAGGCTGCCCAACAAATTTGCACAATTTCTGGAGGGAAGGTTAGTTCTCCTTCAATATTGCACAATTTTCTGAGGGAGTTGCTTAGCTAGCAACTAGCCCAAGTCTGGAGTGGCAACCTGTGAGGGGATTGAAGCAAACTAACATGCACAGGTTCACAAGCTGTTGAAAAACCAATGAACCCTATGTACTTGATAGTGCAAGACATGCTGTAAAGATGGTTGGTAGGGAGGCTCCAAAATGAAACTAAGGAAACATTTTCAAGGGTGTTTGTAGCCTCTACAACACTTGGTGACACACTAGTAAAACTCCAGCTCTTCGAATGGACCTTTTTCGTGAATAGCAAGTCTAACACCTCCAAAAGTATTTTTGAGTTCTCTATTCGTCTTGGTTTCCACACCTACTTTATTGTAAGATGTAGCATCTGCCAAGCTCGTCATCAGTCAACACACATTCCAAGACAAAACAAAGCAGTTGTCTTTATTAGGAATGAGGGGTATATTGGTGCATAAGCTTTATGGTCGTCAGATTTTTATTTTCATCTCTTTTGTTTCTCCACCCCCAACAGGCCTGAATAGTACCTTGACGGAGTCACGCAAGAACACAAGCATCGCTCCGCTACCAACGAGCCTGGTCAGTACCTCGGCAGTGTTACTTTCATCACCTCTCTATGCAGGAAGACTTTCTCTTCTTTCGCCTTATTCAGCTTTCAATTTTTTTTTTTGAATTTTTTTCACATTTGCATTTTTTCATTTTTCATTTTCCGTAACTGTGCATAGCACTTATCCATTTTAGAGGCGGAATATTGATCCTGACTTATTAAGAGCAGAAGAGGTTTTTCCTTCAAAGAAGTAGTTTCTATATACCTCTGACATGCTTGTTAAGTTTTCCCCCTCACCTTACTCTACTTGACTCAGTTGTCAAGGATTAACCCAAAAACAACCAACTAGATAGAGTGGACAACAGTAGTAAAAGTGCAAGCTTTATGTTTTCACCAAGGTTCACTTTGAACAATACGTATTTTCCATTGACGTATCATGGATGGAAGATAAGAAGTTATTCATACAAAGGCAAGATGACAGATACAAAAGTATTGATAATTACGCAAGTCCTCTTGTAGTTTACCTAGCTTGTTTTAAGAGTTAGATACAGTTTTATGTGAAACTAACCTACGGACGTGAATGAACAAGAAAACAAGAAAACAACGAAAAAGCAGAAGTAAATGCATAAGAAAATTGAGTAAGCAATCAAGCAGGAAAACAAACAAACATGAAAAGTAAGAATCAAACATGCATCCAAGCAAAAAAACCAAAAGCAAACACTACTCCTACTCCTAAGCTAATGGTGCATCGTTCTGCTTATGTAAAGTGATACTTCCAATGCAACCATTGACGAATTGGTTGACCCATGTTGGTGAAGGCATAGTTCGCGAGCAATGTAGTTGCACAAACCAGCAAGCATGAAAGATATAACGATGAAGCCAAACACACTCTGAGTTTAAAAGCATCCACAGAACATAAGTGGGTGAAAGTGCATGACATGCACTCTGTGGACTTTCCATGTTCTTGTGCTACAATGTGTGCACATGTTAAGTTTATGCATTCTCATTATTGTGATATGTAATCAAATGTGAGAAAGTTATAACACTTACATTGCGCGAGTGTACTTGTTGTGTAATATTTCACCAATGCAAGAGTGATGGGGTCATGTAGTTTGAGTGGAGGAAGCGAAAACTAGGTATTTGGTTGATATTCAATGCAAAGCAGAGAGTGATGAGGAGCCTTGCATGTTTCAACAATTTCTTGATCAGAAGTGAAACCAGCCTCAGGACAGCGAGGACCTAACATAACCATCAGGTCAGGCTGAAGTGCCTCGATAGTCTACGAGGTTTTGACTTCGTCGATAGAGAGATCATGTAGACAAGTGTCTTAGATAGATTAACAACAATTGAATTACATCGTTAACAAATGAAGAAGTAGAGATATCACAACAACCAATATCATAAAATTCATGATGTTTGTAGGCATCCTCATGATTTGATGAATCATGTAGAGGGGTAGATGAGAAGAAATGATGTTCACCCTATGTGTTTTTAGAAGTGACAGATGATAAATTGGATGGATTTTCAAAGGAATGTGTGTCCTCTCCTTAAAGTAATGACAGACTGACATCCAACGTTTCCTGTGAACAATCGGAAGTAGAAACATCCGGAAATGAGTTTTCACAAGGAAAATCAACAATGGAAAAATCACAAAGGATGTCAAGATAGAGTGGGTGAGGTGAGGATTGAAGGGAGTCATCCTTCACCACGAATTATTCTTTAGATTACCACACACTCTCATCAAGAATGATGGCAAAGGTTGGCTTCATAACACCAACTCCATCAAAAACTTGATCCTTTTTCACATTAGGTGAGGAGTCTGAAATGGACGAACACGAGACAGTACCATTCAGATGATCAACAGAACGTGGGGATAGAGGTTGAGGGAATGAATCCATGTAACAACGAAGAGGCTTGCAAGACAAATCTATGTAGATATCAAGAGCAGGTAGGGTGAGAGGATGTGACAGTTCAATAGATGTGTGTGCATGATCTCCCACATCACTCTACGGTGGTGGAGATGTTTGACGAGGTGAAGGTGGAAAATCACTTGTGACAACAACCATGCCTGCATGTGATTGCGTAGCTCCATCATCAAAGTGTGCTGAGTGGGGTTCGAGGGATTTCAAAAATTGTTGATTTTCATATATGTAAAGAAAATACTCAAATATTCCATCGACAAATTCCTAATCAATTTCATCTTCGGGAAATCGGTATGCAAGATTACAAAAGCCTGTGTAAAACTGTTCAACGGATTGATTGGGTTCTTTTCATAATTACAAATTTTATTTTTTGAGTAATTTACGTAAAAGTGATTGAAAGCATGGTTTATCAATGTGAGCAGATGAGAAAGAGAATGAATAGATTTTCCAGGCAGCGTGGCATACCAGTGCCTTAGGTGCCCTCGAAGCATGTAGACGAACAATGCACATGTCATGTATTCTTCAAATATTCCATGTCTTTCACATGAGCCTACAATGCCTACCATGTGCCTAAGAAAGGATATGTAGTCTCCACTATCGTATGTTTTATGTGACAAGTTATCCCAGAGATCTTTGATATTTTGATGTTGCTTCCATAAGACATACACTCCGAAAGGGAAACTCTATAGTTGGTCATGATAGATATGAAAAGATTCAAAACAGATTGTGAGGACTCAGCTTGTCATCTAGCCCTCCTTCTAGTGCCAAAATTTTGACAGTGCTGCACCCACCAACATGTGAGGGGATTTCCCTGGTAAGAAGTCCCAACTAGACCTCAAATCATTTGGTGTAGGAGTCCCATCAGTGCATCGTATGGTATCGCCTTGATTGCGGTTGCGCGCAGAGGCAAGTAAGATGCCCCTATTGGTATCAAGGGTGTGACATGCACATCAAGCCAAGGAAGGTGTATGAACGGTTCTAACACATGGGAAGTGAGGTGAGTGCGCCCCTTAGAAACCTATGAAGGCACACAACTAAGAAGGGAACACATGAATAAAGATGCATCACAAATTGAAAAGGAAGTAAGCTAACAATCCAAAGTGATGGTTAAACTGACAGCACATCTCAATAAGATTCATACATACTTATACAGAAAGAGTCCATACATGCATGCGTAAGAAAACATATACATATATCGTTAGAGTAAACAAGATAGCTGAAATACAATAACAACATATGCATGAAACTTGTTGGCTCTTTTATATTAAGAAGTGAAAGTTCCAATCATACAATACAACCATGTATAACCATTAATCTCAAGAGAAGATCATTACAGCCAGTGTCACCTACTCCTCCAAAGATATGTACTAGCTCTGCATTGTGGAGAAGCCAAGGCTTGTTACAATAGTCTCTAAGATTTCTCTAAGATACTCCTATCGGAAGCTTGGCTAACCAAAAGCCTCTACAATGAGTTATGAGGTAAATAGGAAAGATTGGGGTGACCCTTAACATCCCCCTTTGTGATTGTTCACCTACCCTCATGACTCTTCAACTACTCTATGACTGTTACATTCTATTATCGACACTTGAAATTCCACTTTACAAGATGTTATATCCAATATGCACATGTACCCATGTGATACAAAATAGGCTTGAGAAAAACATGCAAGCTATCACTAAAATTCAGACAGTTGTGGTGATACCAACTCTTTAACATCCTTATGATGATCGACGGTGACGAAGTAATGCCAAGTTTGATCATCTGTGATGGTGTCCATGCACTCAATGTTTCCATCTTTCTGAAAGCGAACTCTTGCCTCCATTGCATCTGGATACATTGATATGGCTCCTCTGTCCAACATGTCTAACAATATGTGCATCACCATCTTGAGTGCAGCTGGAATAGAAACATACTGATGCATAGTGTATTTATTAATATCCAATTATGTGTTGGTGACCATGGGCATCAACCTGTCGAAATACATGTTCAGCTTTAGTCAGAATTACTTCTTGTGTGTGTGCCAAATGGGTGGTGTTAGCACCTAAATCTGCCTTAGGCTGAAGGAAGGCAACATTCAGGGTAACCACAAACCACGCTCAGTCTGGTAGCTAGCCCTACAAGAACAGGAGAGGGCTCTCTCCGTGTCATGCTCAGTAAATAATCAAAACGATATGGTCTGAGATTACTTGCAGTGAAATATTGATTTTAGGCTAGTAAATAAATATGGATACAAGAAGCAAGTTTTTATAAATGACTGAGTTTCTGGGATGTATGGGACCAACGAGCAGTAATGAGCAGAGAATTTAACACAAAGGCACAGATTACTTCGTGAGGCAAGACAGGTGGAAAGTCTAGCAATTTAATTTGAAGTAATGTGAAATGGAAAGATTTTTTAGGAGGGTGAAAAGGGCATAAACACATGAATCCTTTTCAACAGAAGAAGAACATAGAACGTGAAACTTTCCCACAGGCAGAGCAATAAGCATGAGTTCTACCATATCTTAGAAAATTTCACTGGAAATGAATATGAATGAACTGTGAAACATAACGAAATACATATGAAACATAAAGAGAACACATTTGCTACACTCACACCACATGAATCTCATGAGACAGAGCCGTTGCCTTTCATTAATTCTCTATCAAAATATACAATGAAGAACTGAGTTTCTCTCCCACAGTCTCCCAGAAATTACAACCAACCTTTTGCAAATGGTTTGCATACAATAAATAGATTATTCCATTGGTAAATAGAACGACCAAGAGTTGGGAAGTTTTTCAAATGATTACAAACTGGAAATGGAAAGCCAACCATTAGTTACAGGTGCAGCGTTACAAAAATGACAAATGGCTTGGGTGATTTCTCGCCTTCCTTTTCCATTTGGATAGAAGCCAACCTTTAGTGAAAATATTCTTTAAACTCTACCTTAGGTGCTGAAAATGTGTACAGTAAATGAGAGGGCCCACTTGGAGAAAGTCGCGAATCGAAATGTCGCGGAGCAGAAGTGATTTTGGCCTTTGGGTCTATATGCACCGCGCCCAAATCTATATGCGTCGTGCCAATTTGGAGGTGCTTTTGAGGTACCTTCTGAAGTCCAAATTGTGCCCAATTGTACTTTTTAGAAAGCCCTACCTGTCAAATTTCCAACCCAAGTGGAATTTCTGAATTTGGTGCTTATTTGCCCCTCCAAAACTTCATTCTCCTAAGACTGCTTCCTGTGTGTCAAAATAGGGGCAGAGAGGTCATTTTTTGAGTGTTTTTGACCTCCTGGAGACTCAAAACTTGCCCAAACTTCTTGGCCATGCACCAAAAATCGTGAATTTTCATGCTAAATCCAAAAATGCAAACCATTCTCGATTTGGAGCTCCCAATCCTAAGCGTCGTGCCAGTGGCGCGATGCACAGGGAGAAAAACCCTCTGTTGTGCCCAAAAATTTGTCATGTGACCAAAATTGCCCCATATTTTTTGAAATTTGGCCTAGAGGTTCCCTACAAAGTGCTATGCTAGGACACAGAGGCTTTAGCCAAGATTCAAAGCCGATCTTTCCCTTTTTGCCTCTTTTGCCTTTTTGTCGCTTTGCTCAATTTCACCTTCAAACTCCTTATCTGAGCCTTTGAACTCATGTTCCATGCCCTGTAGTGATAAACTATCCGCCTCAATATGGTTTTTTCCTTGTCGGCCTTCTATAGTAGTCTCTCAAGGTGGATGTTGATATGCTTGAGCCAAGACTCTCAGTCATTGTTAATCTCTTGCTCCAATGGAGTGAGCTCAATCGTCCTATGTTGGACAGCTTGGCGACTCTCATGGATGTTTTGCAGCTCCATGATCTCAAGCTAGTCCTTGAGTTGTTTGTTCCTCTACTCCAAATACCTGATAATCCACTTAGCTCTCTCCAAATTGAGTGACAAGTCTTGGATCTCTGTTTTCTGCTCCTGGATGGTCCTCTTGAGCTTGTCACTCTCCACAACTGTATCATCATCATGAATGAGGATGAAGTCAGCCTCTCGTTCACTTCATGGCCCCTCGTCATGCATGGGCTTTGTGCCATTGTCCTGTACCTGTGTTGCCAATGTTAGAAGCGAGGCCCCTTCCACCCCGAGTGGAGATAACACTCGCTTTGCAGCTGCAAACAAATGTCTACTGCCTCTCTGATATGTGATGAATATTGGCATAGTAGTGGTCTCATGGTGCTCATACTGATGAGAAGGACCACCTATCTCATGTTCAACCTCTGATAATACTTGTGAAGTGCTGAAGAGGTCACGGGAGATGAAGTCATCCCAAGTAATCCCCTGTAATCCCAGTTGATTATCTACCAAAATCTTAATAAGAGAAAAATGATAAACATTGTTAAGTTGCTCCTGAGGGGTCTTGTGCTGCATGAAGGTGTTCATCCTCTCTATGTTCCTGCAAATGAAATATGGGATGCTCATCATCCATACCCTAGTAAAGTGCATGAGCAACCTGATGTGATAGGCATATAGACGAGAGAACCTCCCCTTACAGCTGAAATACTTCATGATCAACTTCATGAGTGGAGCATATTCATCTTTCAAATATCCGAACGGAAAGACTCTTTGGAGCTGCCTCAAGAAACTAGCCTTAATGTAAGGCTCATAGTGTTGCCGATCAACCTTCTATTTCTTCTGCCACTGTTCTCCAACATTCGATATGTCGGTTGCTAATGAGACATATTCGGGTGTTAGTTTGAAGGTGACCCTGACCAAGATAGAGTGATCTCCATGTAAGTGAAGCACAAAAAGACGGGCCAACTCATGATGAACTTGAACACTAGCCACCTTTTGACAAAACTCCAAACATGAAAAATGCTGGAAGCATGACATAGCAAGAGGGCAGGCCTGAAATTCTTTGAGGGTAGTTGGCTCATCCCTAACATGTTTGCCACTTTTGTGATGTCTCCGGGGAGCCTGTTCTTTCGAGGATGAATCACTTTGTGTTTCCATCTCATACTCCGATGAATGCTCAGATGCCATGACTGCTGTATGTGTACTGTGCTTGGACTGCCCTTTGATGATGGTATGAAACTAGGTATTGTTGTGATCTCTGCCACCAAGGGGAACAATGCAAAAGGGAGTGTTAGGAAGGGGAATAATATGATGGGATTAGGGGTTATGGGGGGAATTTTGTTTAGGGATATGTAGGAGGGTTTTGGGATTTTATAAGGTAGGATTTTGGGGTTTTATAGTGGAAAAATGAGTGGAGGGGATAGGGAATAGGGGTTTAGTACTGTTTTAGGGTAGGGAAAATAGGGAAAAATGGGATAGGGGGGAAGGGAACAATGGAAAGAAGGGGAAAAATGGGAGGTGAAAGAGGAGCCTTGGCATCAACACAACAAGTTTACAACCCTAGAGCAATGGCTTTGATGTTTTCAATTGGTAGGGTTTATGCGTTTTATTTGCAACTATCAATGGCCATAAACCACCATCATGTTCACAAAATTTGATGAGCAAGCCAAGATATAAACCCTACCTGGCAATTGGAAGGAATTCCAAATGATTTGTGGCAAATTTGGAACAATTTCGAGCCTTTGTGGGTGTGCGCCGCGCAGTGAACCCAGTGCACCGCACTCTTTGTGTGCATCACGCCCATGTATTTCCACCACTGCGGGGTCACGTTCTGTGTGCCGCGCTATGTATGTGCACCGCACACCTCTATGTGTGCGCCGTGCTCTGGAAAGCACCTCCAAACTTCACTCAAACGCGTGCTAGGTTCTCTTAATCACCTTGAAATGCTTTCTCTCCACCTTGGTATGCAAAATGATTATGTTTCTTGTAGAAATTCTATATAAAGGCATTTGGAGTCATGGCTTTAATTTTTGCTTCTTCAAAACCCACTTTGATAATGTTTCATTTTGGCACTTCTTCCCTGATTTAATGCAACTTTGTATTTCACTTTTCCATTTGAATTTTTAGCTAAAATGATGAAATTTTTGGCACTTTTTGTAGGGGTTGTTGACATGGCATTTGGCCAAGGAAACCATGACTGCGCTTGAAGAGATCAACCGGAAAGTTTTTTGAACTTTATCACAAATGACACACTTTTGAATTTTCTTCAAAAGAGTTTTGAAGAATAGTCGTAATCTATCAACATGATGATGAAAATATTTGAATCACCACTTTGTAAGGGCCTCCCTCTAGCCTTCATGGCTTTATTGGACATGGTTGAAGACCAAATTGATTAATCCCTAGACCTAATGACTGAAAATGACTCTTGTACATTAAAAGATCAAACATTGATTGTCATGGATTTCAATAACTTTGACGAAAAGACCTAAGCCAGCAGGTACAAGACATGAGGGGAATGAATTGACAAGACCCTTCCGTCAGATTATGGCATGCTGCTATCGGAATGCAGCTGAGTGAATGGAGTGAGACACCTAAAAATGATATGTAGAAAGAGTTTAGATCTTGGATGGAGGACTGACAAGACTGACTCTAACATTGGCTCCAATGGGGGATGGTAGCTCCAGCGCCTTGGAGGTGCCAAGAACTGCAGATCTTTGGGTGAGTAGATAGTGCCTTCATCCATTGGGTGATGGAGTCATTACTTTGACAAACCACACAAGACTCTGACTCATTTATTGACTAAAACCTGAATTAGAACGACTTAATTATGGAACCAACATGATTGAAAAACTGACTTAATGCAAAATGAAATGACTCATGACTGACTTAGCTAAAATAAGAACTTACAAAACTTGTTTCAATGGCAGCAGTCCATCAAGATTCGAGGGTTTCAAATCATGATGACCACCACTTGCGTACTAATGCAATATGTACAATCATGTGTAATGTGTCTTCCAATGTAACCAATCAAGTAGAGGCCTCCTTGATTGATTCCCTTGATCAGATCTTCTGGTCAACAACAGATACTGGTAACTAGGCTTCCAAAAACATAATTGACCATGATCTCCTTCATCATTGAATACTGCAATAATCACCTTCACTGCTGACTGCAACAAATCTTCCATTGGATCCTGAAAAACATGAAGATCGGCCTCTTGCTGGAAAAACAAGGTATCTTTTTCTCTTGATTCTAGTCTTTCTTCATAAATAAGAGTATGTTCCGGGTCTTCAAAAAATTATGAATAAGTGGATGAACAAATCTCCTTTTCAAAGAACATTTCAAAACATGAGACATATGAGGAGGAAATTGAAAGGGAATCCTGAATGGTCTGATCTTCTGAAGTCTGAATATATGGTTGGTCATTTTCATACGATATGATAGCCAGATTCTTATTACATTCATCACATTCATCAATCATGAGAAAAGCAACTTCAGATGTTTCTTGAGACCTAACAATAACATTTGTATCATCTACCATAAATTCATGGAGAGGAAGTTTTTCACTTGCTTGAGCAAAGATCTCATCTTGTTGTTCATGAGCTGACTGGATTACCTCTTCATGAAGACTGTGTTTTGATGACATGAGAACATTTGGGTCCAAAACTCTGTCTTCTTCATCCCAGATGATTTCAGCAGTAGAGTTATCTTTCATGGGACTTAGTACTAGGTTTTCTTGGTCATCACAATCTGAATCTACATCTGAAATGGCTGTCTTAACATTATCACATTCTGAATTTGAAACTTGATTTCTTTGCATGATGTCTTCTTCTATGGACAGATCTGAAAGGACACTTTTTCTTGCATCCCTTTCAGCCATATGGAACTCTTCAACCTGCTGATCTATTTCATCTAATTCATGTTGACTGTCAAGATGCAAAATTCCTTCATTTTCCACCGTACAAAGATCTTGATTCTGCTGCAACGTTTCCTTAGCATCTTGATGGGACTCCTCTAGTTTTTGTTCATGTTGCTGAAATGGATTCTCGTACAAGGCTTCCATGATCTCATCATCCATAAAATTATCACCCTCATAGTATTTTTCAAGGCTTTCAATAAAAGTAGAAGCATGTTTGCAACAGTCATGAACTAGATTTAATGATCGATAAGAGTCTTTATATCTTTCAATGAACAGGGCATGAAAATCCTTTAGACAGTAAATACAAGTAGTGGGCAAATTTTCATACCAAGATTGGGCTTCACCTTCCAGAGTGGCCAAGAATATCTTCATCAAGCAATCTTCAGGAAAATAAACTTTCAACTTGCGAATATGCATGTGAAATCTAACTAGATGTAAAGCAGCATCCTTCCTACCATCATCTTTAAACGTAGGAAAATTCCTTGACCAATCTACTTTCAAAATCTTATTTGGAAAGCCTAGAATGTGATCTCGGCTCATGGGAGCATATCTTCTTCCAATCCGCTCCATTTTAAAAAAAATATCAAAGCTATTCATCCCTTTGCAGTGGAGTCACCATGAAGCACCGATTGTTGGATTCTTCAGTGAAAGGAGTCGCCAGGTGAATGATTTCAGCCGTCTTATTTCCGATCGCTGTTCACCATCAACAATCAGCTCTGAACTTGAGATATGTACTGGGGCAAAACAATCTTCAAGAAAACCATTTTCGTCCCCAGTATGGTCGCCATTATGTTACCACCTAAATCTGCCTCAAGCTGAAGGAAGGCAAAATTCAGGGTAACCACAAACCATGCTCAGTCTGGTAGCTAGCCCTACCAGAACAGGAGAGGGCTCTCTCCGTGTCACGCTCAGTAAATAATCAAAACGATATGGTCTGAGATGACTTGTAGTGAAATATTGATTTTAGGCTAGTAAATAAATATGTATACAAGAAGCAAGTTTTTATAAATGACTGAGTTTCTGGGATGTATGGGACTGACGAGCAGTAATGAGCAGAGAATTTAACACAAAGGCACAAATTACTTCGTGAGGCAAGATAGGTGGAAAGTCTAGCAATTTAATTTGAAGTAATACGAAATGGAAAGATTTTTTAGGAGGGTGAAAAGGGCATAAACAAATGAATCCTTTTCAACACAAGAAGAACATAGAATGTGAAACTTTCCCATAGGCAGAGCAATAAACATGAATTCTACCTTATCTTACTTAGAAAATTTCACTGGAAATGAATATGAATGAACTGTGAAACATAACGAAATACATATGAAACATAAAGAGAACACATTTGCTACACTCACACCACATGACTCTCATGAACCAGAGCCACTGCCTTTCATTAATTCTCTGTGAAAATATACAATGAAGAACTGAGTTTCTCTCCCATAGTCTCCTAGAAATTGCAACCAACCTTTTGCAAATGGTTTGCATACAATAAATAGATTATGCCATTGGGAAATAGAACGACCAAGAGTTGGGAATTTTTTCAAATGATTACAAACTGGAAATGGAAAGCCAACCATTAGTTATAGGTGCAGCATTACAAAAATGTCAAATGGCTTGGGTGACTGCTCGCCTTCCTTTTGCATTCGGATAGAAGCCAACCTTTAGTGAAAATATTCTTTAAACTTTGCCTTAGGTGCCAAAAAAGTGTAGTGTAAATGAGAGGGCCCACTTGGAGAAAGTTGCGAATCGAAATGTCGCGGAGCGGAAGTGATTTTGGCCTTTGGGTCTATATGCGCCACGCCCAAGTCTATATGCGTTGCGCCACTTTGGAGGTGATTTTGAGGTACCTGTTGAAGTCCAAATTGTCCCCAATTGTCCTTGTTAAAAAGCCCTGCCTGTCTACTTTCCAGTCCAAGTGGAATTTTTGAATATGGTGCTCATTTGCCCCACCAAAACTTCATTCTCCCAAGACTGCTTCCTGTAAATACGGTTAGAGAGGTCATTTTTTGAGTGTTTTTGACCTCCTGGAGACTCAAAACTTGGCCAAACTTCTTGGTCATGCACCAGAAATTGTGATTCTTCATGCTAAATCCAAAAATGCAAACCATTCTTGATTTGGATCTCCCAATCCTAAGCGTCATGCCAGTGGCGCGGCGCACAGGGAGAAAAACCCTGTGTTGTGCCCAAAAACTTGTCATGTGACCAAAATTGCCCCATATTTTTTGAAATTTGGGATGGAGGTTCCCTATGAAGTGTTATGCTAGGCTACAGAGGTTTCAGCCAAGATTCGAAGCCGATCTTTCTCTTTTGGCCTCTTTTGCCTTTTTGTCGCTTTGCTTAATTTCACCTTCAAACTCCTTATCCGAGCCTTTGAACTCATGTTCCGTGCCCTATAGTGATAATCTATCCACCTCAATATGGTTTTTTCCTTGTCAGCCTTCTATAGCAGTCTCTCAAGGTGGATGTTGATACACTCGAGCCAAGACTCTCGGTCATTGTTAATCTCTTGCTCCAATGGAGTGAGCTCAATCCTCCTATGTTGGGCAGCTTAGCAATTCTCATGGATGTTTTGCAGCTCCATGATCTCATGCTGGTCCTCAAGCTATTTGTTCCTCTACTCCAAATACTTCATAATCCACTTAGCCCTCTCCAAATTGAGTGACATGTCTTGGATCTTCGTTTGCTGCTCCTGGATGGACCTCCTAAGCTTGTCACTCTCCACATCTGTATCATCATCATGAATGAGGATGAAGGCGGCCTCTCGTTCACCTGACGGCCCCTCGTCATGCATCGGCTTCACACCCTTGTCCTGTACCTGTGTTGTCGATGTCGGAAGCGAGGCCCCTTCCACCCCGGGTGGAGATAACACTCGCTTTGCAGCTGCAAAAAATGTCTACTGCCTCTCTGATATGTTGAATACTGGCATAGTAGTGGTCTCATGGCACTCATACTGATGAGAAGGACCACCTATCTCATGTTCAACCTCTGATAATACTTGTGAAGTGCTGAAGAGGTCACGGGAGATGAATTCATCCCAAGTAATCCCCTGTAATCCTAGTTGATGATCCACCAAAATCTTAATAAGAGAAAAATGAAAAACATTGTTAAGTTGCTGCTGAGGGGTCTTGTGCTGCATGACAGTGTTCATCCTCTCTATGTTCCTACAAATGAAATATGGGATGTTCATCATCTGTACCTTGGTAAAGTGCATGAGAAACTTGATGTGATAGGCATATAGACGAGAGAACCTCCCCTCACAGCTGAAATACTTCATGATCAACTTCATGAGTGGAGCATATTCATCTTTCAAATATCGGAATGGAAAGACTCTTTGGAGCTAACTCAAGAAACTGGCCTTAATGTAAGGCTCATAGTGCTGCCGATCAACCTTCTATTTCTTGTGCTACTATTCTCCAACATTCGTTATGCTGGTTGCTAATGAGACAGTTTCAGGTGTCAGTGTGAAGGTGACCCTGGCCAAGATAGACTGATCTCCATGTAGGTGAAGCACAAAAAGACAGGCCAACTCATGATGAACTTGAACACTAGCTACCTTTTGACAAAACTCATAACATGACAAATGCTGGAAGCATGACATAGCAAGAGGGCAGGCCTGCAATTCTGTGAGGGTAGTTGGCTCATCCCTAACATGTTTGCCAATTTTGTGATGTCTCCAGGGAGCCTATTCTTCCGAGGATGAATCACTTTGTGTTTCCATCTCATACTCTGATGAATGCATAGATGCCATGACTACTGTATGTGTACTGTGCTTGGACTGACCTTTGATGATGGTATGAAACTAGGTGTTGTTGTGATCTCTGCCACCAAGGGGAACAATGCAAAAGGGAGTGTTAGGAGGGGGAATAATATGATCGGATTAGGGGTTATGGGGGAAATGTTGTTTAGGGATATGTAGGAGGGTTTGGGGATTTTATAAGGTAGGGTTTTGGGGTTTTATAGTGGACAAATGAGTGGAGGGGATAGGGAATAGGTGTTTAGTACCGTTTTAGGGTAGGGAAAATAGGGAAAAATGGGATAGGGGGGAAGGGAACAATGGAAAGAAGGGGAAAAATGGGAGGTGAAAGAGGAGCCTTGGCATCAACACAACAAGTTTTCAACCCTAGACGAATGGCTTTGATGTTTTCAATTGGTAGGGTTTAGCCATTTTATTTGCAACTATCAATGGCCATAAACCACCATCATGTTCACAAAATTTGATGAGCAAGCCAAGATATAAACCTTACCTGGCAATTGGAAGGAATTCCAAACGATTTGTGGCAAATTTGGAACAATTTCGAGCCTCTGTGGGTGTGCGCCGCATAGCAAACCCAGTACGCTGTGCTCTATGTGTGTGCCACGCCCATGTATTTCCACCACTGTGGGGTCACGCTCTGTGCGCCGCGCTGTCTATGTGCACCGCGCTCCTCTGTGTGTGCTCCGCGCTCTGGAAAACACCTCCAAACTTCACTCAAACATGTGCTAGCATCTCTTAATCACCTTGAAATGCTTTCTCTCCACCTTGGTTTGCAAAATGATTATGTTTCTTGTAGAAATTCTATATAAAGGCATTTGGAGTCATGGCTTTAATTTTTGCTTCTTCAAAACCCACTTTGATAATGTTTCATTTTGGCACTTTTTCCCTGATTTAATGCAACTTTGAATTTCACTTTTCCCTTTGAATTTTTTGCTAAAATGATGAATTTTTTGGCACTTTTTGAAGGGGTTGTTGACATGGAATTTGGCCAAGGAAACCATGACAACACTTGAAGAGATCAACCGGAAACGTTTTTGAACTTTATCACAAATGACACACTGTTTGACTTTTCTTCAAAACAAAGTTTTGAAGAACAGTCGTAATCTATCAACATGACGATGAAAGTATTTGAATCACCACTTTGTATGCCTGCATGGCTGTATTGGACATGGTTGAAGACCAAATTGATTAATCCCTAGACCTAATGACTGAAAATGACTCTTGTCCATTGAAAGATCAAACATTGATTGTCATGGATTTTAATAACTTTGATGAAAAGACCTAAGCCAGCAGGTACAAGACATGAGGGGAATGAATTGACAAGACCCTTCTGTCAGATTATGGCATGCCTCTAGTGGAATGGAGCTGAGTGAATGGAGCGAGATATCTAAAAATGATATGCAGAAAGAGTTTTGATCTCTGATGGAGGACTGACAAGACCGACTCTAACATTGGCTCCAATGGGGGATGGTAGCTCCAGCTCCTTGGAGGTGCCAAGAACTGTAGATATTTGGGTGAGCAGACAGTGCCTTCATCCAATGGGCTATGGAGTCATTACTTCGACAAACCACACAAGACTCTGACTCATTTATTGACTGAAACCTGACTCAGACCGACTTAATTATGGAACCAACATGACTGAAAAACTGGCTCAATGGAAAAGGAAATGACTCATGACTGACTTAACTAAAACAAGAACTTACAAAACTTGTTTCAATTGCAGCAGTCCATCAAGATTCGAGGGTTTCAAATCATGATGACCGCCACCTGCGTACTAATGCAATATGTACAATCATGTGTAATGTGTCTTCCAATGTAACCAATTAATTAGATGCCTCCTTGATTGATTCTCCTGATCAGATCTTCTGGTCAACAACAGATACTCATAACTGGGCTTCCAAAAACATAATTGACCATGATCTCCTTCATCACTGAATACTGCAATAATCACCTTCACTGCTGACTGCAACAAATCTGCCATTGGATCCTGAAAAACATGAAGATTGACCTCTTGCTGGAAAAACAAGGTATCTTTTTCTCTTGATTCTGGTCTTCCTTCATAAATAAAAGTATGTTCCGGGTCTTCAAAAAATTCTGAATAAGTGGATGAACAAATCTCCTTTTCAAAGAACATTTCAAAACATGAGACATATGAGAAGGAATCTTAAAGGGAATCCTGAATGGTCTGATCTTCTGAAGTCTGAATATATGGTAGGTCATTTTCATACGAAATGATAGCTAGATTCTCATTACATTCATCACATTCATCAATCATGAGAAAAGAAACTTCAGATGTTTCCTGAGACCTAACAATAACATTTGTATCATCTACCATAAATTCATGGAGAGGAACTTTTTCACTTGCTTGAGCAAAGATCTCATCTTGTTGTTCATGAGCTGACTCGATTACCTCTTTATGAAGACTGTGTTCTGATGACATGAGAACATTTGGATCCAAAACTCTGTCTTCATCATCCCAGACGATTTCAGCAGTAGAGTTCTCTTTCATGGGACTTAGTACAAGGTTTTCTTGGTCATCACAATCTGAATCTACATCTGAAATGGCTGTCTTAACATTATCACATTCTGAATTTGAAACATGATTTCTCTACATGCTGTCTTCTTCTATGGACGGATCTGAAAAGACACTTTTTCTTTCATCCCTTTCAACCATATGGAACTCTTCAACCTACTGATCTATTTCATCTAATTCATGTTGATTGTCAAGATGCAAAATTCCTTCATTTTCCACCGTAGAAAGATCTTGATTCTGATGCAATGTTTCCTGAGCATCTTGATGGGGCTCCTCTAGTTTCTCTTCAGGTTGCTGAAATGGATTCTCGTACAAGGCTTCCATGGTCTCATCATCCATAAAATTATCATCCTCATAGTATTTTTCAAGGCTTTCAATAAAAGTAGAAGCATGTTTGCAACAGTCATGAACTAGATTTAATGATGGATAAGAGTCTTTATATCTTTCAATGAATAGGGCATGAAAATCCTTTAGGCAGTAAATACAAGCAGTGGGAAAATTTTCATACCAAGATTGGGCTTCACCTTACAGAGTGGCCAGGAATATCTTCATCAGGAAATCTTAAGGAAAATCAACTTTCAACTTGCGAATATGCATGTGAAATCTAACTAGATGTAAAGTAGCATCCTTCCTACCATCATCTTTAAACGTAGGCAAATTCCTTGACCAATATACTTTCGAAATCTTATTTGGAAAGCTTGGAATGTGATCTGGGCTCATGGGAGCGTATCTTCTTTCAATCCGCTCCATTTTTAAAAAAATCTCAAAGCTACTGATCCCTCTGTAGTGGAGTCACGATGAAGCACCGGTTGCTGGATTCTTCAGTGAAAGGAGTCGCCAGGTGAATGATTTCAGTCATCTTGTGTCTGATCGCTATTCACCATCAACAATCAGCTCTGCACTTGAGATATGTACCGGGGAAAAACAATCTTCAAGCAAACCATTTTCGTCCCCAGTATGGTCACCATTATGTTAGCACCTAAATCTGCCTTAGGCTGAAGGAAGGCAAAATTCAGGGTAACCACAAACCACGCTTAGTCTGGTAGCTAGCCCTACCAGAACAGGAGAGGGCTCTCTTCGTGTCATGCTCAGTAAATAATCAAAACGATATGGTATGAGATGACTTGCAGTGAAATATTGATTTTAGGATAGTAAATAAATATGGATACAAGAAGCAAGTTTTTATAAATGACTGAGTTTCTGGGATGTATGGGACCAACGAGCAGTAATGAACAGAGAATTTAACACAAAGGCATAGATTACTTCGTGAGGCAAGACAGGCAGAAAGTCTAGCAATTTAATTTGAAGTAATGCGAAATGGAAAGATTGTTTAGGAGGGTGAAAAGGGCATAAACACATGAATCCTTTTCAACAAAAGAAGAACACAGAACGTGAAACTTTCCCACAGGTAGAGCAATAAAATAGATTATGCCATTGGGAAATAGAATGACCAAGAGTTGGGAAGTTTTTCAAATGATTACAAACTGGAAATGGAAAGCCAACCATTAGTTATAGGTGCAGCGTTACAAAAATGACAAATGGCTTGGGTGACTGCTCGCCTTCCTTTGCCATTTGGATAGAAGCCAACCTTTAGTGAAAATATTCTTTAAACTTTTCCTTAGCTGCTAAAAATGTGTAGTGTAAATTAGAGGGCCCACTTGGAGAAAGTCGCGAATTGAAATGTCGTGGAGCGGAAGTGATTTTGGCCTTTTGGTCTATATGCGCGACGCCCAAATCTATATGCGTCGTGCCACTTTGGAGGCGATTTTGAGCTAGCTTCTGAAGTCCAAGTTGTGCCCAAGTGTGCTTGTTAGAAATCCCTACTTGTCTAATTTTCAAACCAAGTGGAGTTTCTAAATTTGGTGCTCATTTTCCCCTCCAAAACTTCATTCTCCCAAGACTGCTTCCTGTGTGTCAAAATAGGGGCAGAGAGGTCATTTTTTGAGTTCTTTTGACCTCCTGGAGAATCAAAACTTGCACAAACTTCTTGGCCATGCACCAACAATCATTATTTTCCATGCTGAATACAAAAATACAAACGATTCTCGATTTGGAGCTCCCAATCCTAAGCGTCGTGCCAGAGGCGTGACGCATAGGGAGAAAAACCCTGTGTTGTGCCCAAAAATTTGTCATGTGACCAAAATTGTCCCAAATTTTTTGAAATTTGGGCTGGATGTTCCCTATGAAGTGCTATTCTGGGACGCAGAGGCTTCAGCTAAGATTCGAAGCTGATCTTTCTCTTTTTGCCTCTTTTGCCTTTTTGTCGCTTTGCTCAATTTCGCCTTCAAACTCCTTATCCGGGCCTTTGAACTCATGTTCCGTGCCCTGTAGTGATAAACCATCTGCCTCAATATGGTTTTGTCCTTGTCAGCCTTCTCTAGTAGTCTCTCAAGGTGGATGTTGATACGCTCGAGCCAAGACTCTCAGTCATTGTTAATCTCTTGCTCTAATGGAGTGAGCTCAATTCTCCTATGTTGGGCAACTTGGAGACTCTCACGGATGTTTTGCAACTCCCTGATCTCATGTTGGTCCTCGAGCTGTTTGTTCCTCTACTCCAAATACTTGATAATCCACTTAGCCCTCTCCAAATTGAGTGACAAGTCTTGGATCTCTGTTTTCTGCTCCTAGATGGTCCTCCTACACTTGTCACTCTCCACATCTATATCATCATAATGAATGAGGATGAAGTCGGCCTCTCATTCACCTGATGGCCCCTCGTCATGCATGGGCTTCATACCCTTGTCCTGTGCCTATGTTTCCGATGTCGGAAGCGAGGCCCCTTCCACCCTGTGTGGAGATAACACTCGCTTTGCAGCTGCAAACAAATGTCTACTGCCTCTCTAATATGTGATGAATACTAGCATAGTAGTTGTCTCATGGCGCTCATACAGATGAGGACGACCACCTATCTCATGTTCAACCTCTGATAATACCTGTGAAGTGTTGAAGAGGTCATGGGAGATGAAGTCATCCCAAGTAATCCCCTGTAATCCCGACTGATGATCCACCAAAATCTTAATAAGAGAAGAAAGATAAACACTGTTAAGTTGCTGCTGAGGGGTCTTGTGCTGCATGAAGGTGTCCATCCTCTTTATGTTCCTGCAAATGAAATATGAGATGTTCATCATCCGTACCCTGGTAAAGTGCATGAGCAACCTAATGTGATAGGCATATAGACGAGAGAACCTCCCCTCACAGCTGAAATACTTCATGATCAACTTCATGAGTGGAGCATATTCATATTTCAAATATCGTAACGGAAAGACTCTTTGGAGCTGCCTCAAGAAACTAGCCTTGCTGCAGATCAACCTTCTGTTTCTTGTGCCATTGTTCTCCAACATTAAGTATGCCGGTTGCTAATGAGACAGTTTCGGGTGTTAGTGTGAAGGTGACCTTGGCCAAGATAGAGTAATCTCCATGTAGGTGAAGCACAAAAAGACGGGCCAACTCATGATGAAGTCGAACACTAGCCACCTTTTGACCAAACTCCAAACATGACAAATGCTGGAAGCATGACATAGTAAGAGGATAGGCCTGCAATTCTGTGAGGGTAGTTGGCTCATCCCTAACATGTTTGCCACTTTTGTGATGTCTCCGGGGAGCCTGTTCTTCCGAGGATGAATCACTTTTTGTTTCCATCTCATACTCCGATGAATGCTCAGATGCCATGACTGCTGTATGTGTACTGTGCTTGGACTGCCCTTTGATGATGGTATGAAACTAGGTGTTGTTGTGATCTCTGCCACCAAGGGGAACAATGAAAAAGGGAGTGTTAGGAAGGGGAATAATATGATGGTATTAGGGGTTATGGGAGAAATTTTGTTTAGGGATATGTAGGAGGGTTTGGGGATTTTATAAGGTAGGGTTTTGGGGTTTTATAGTGGGAAAATGAGTGGAGGGGATAGGGAATAGGGGTTTAGTACTGTTTTAGGGTAGGGAAAATAGGGAAAAATGGGATAGGGGGGAAGGGAACAATAGAAAGAAGGGGAAAAATGGGAGGTGAAAGAGGAGCCTTGGCATCAACACAACAAGTTTGCAACCCTAGAGCAATGGCTTTGTTGTTTTCAATTGGTAGGGTTTAGGAAATTTATTCGCAACTATCAATGGCCATAAACCACCATCATGTTCACAAAATTTGATGAGCAAGCCAAGATATAAACCCTACCTGGTAATTTGAGGGAATTCCAAACGTTGTGGCAAATTTGGAACAATTTCGGGCCTTCGTGGGTGTGTGCAGCGCAACAAACCAAGTGTGTTGCACTCTGTGTGTGCGTCATGCCTGTGTATTTCCACCACTGCGGGGTCGCGCTCTGTGCGCCGTGCTCTCTGTGTGCGCCGCAATCCTCTGTGTGTGCGCCACGCTATGGAAAACACCTCCAAACTTCACTCAAATGCATGCTAGCTTCTCTTAATCACCTTGAAATGCTTTCTCTCCACCTTGGTATGGAAAATGATTATGTTTCTTGTATAAATTCTATATAAGGGCATTTGGAGTCGTGGATTTAATTTTTGCTTCTTCAAAAGCCACTTTGATAGTGTTTCATTTTGGCACTTTTTCCTTGATTTAATGCAACTTAGTATTTCACTTTTCCCTTTGAATTTTTAGCTAAAATGATGAAATTTTTGGCACTTTTTGCAGGGGTTGTTGACATGGTATTTGGCCAAGGAAACCATGATTGCACTTGAAGAGATCAACCGGAAACTTTTTTGAACTTTATCACAAATGACACACTGTTTGACTTTTCTTCAAAACAGAGTTTTGAAGAACAGTCGTAATCTGTGAACATGACGATGAAAATCTTTGAATCACCACATTGTAGGGGCCTCCCTCTGGCCTGCATGGCTTTATTGGACATGGTTGAAGACCAAATTGATTAATCCCTAGACCTAATGACTGAAAATGACTTTTGTCCATTAAAAGATCAAACATTGACTGTCGTGGATTTTAATAACTTTGATGAAAAGACCTAAGCCAGCAGGTACAAGACATGAGGGGAATGAATTGACAAGACCATTACGTCAGATTATGGCATGCCTCTAGCAGAATGCAGCTGAGTGAATGGAGCGAGACACCTAAAAATGAGATGCAAAAAGAGTTTTGATCTATGATGAAGGACTGACAAGACCGACTCTAACATTGGCTCCAATGGGGGATGGTAGCTCCAGCTCCTTGGAGGTGCCAAGAACTACAGATATTTGGGTGAGCAGACAGTGCCTTTGTCCATTGGGCTATGGAGTCATTACTTTCACAAACCACACAAGACTCTGACTCATTTATTGACTGAAACCTGACTCAGACCGACTTAATTATGGAACCAACATGACTGAAAAACTGACTCAATGCAAAAGGAAATGACTCATGACTGACTTAACTAAAACAAGAACTTACAAAACTTGTTTCAATGGCAGCAGTCCATCAAGATTCGAGGGTTTCAAATCATGATGACCGCCACCTGCGTACTAATGCAATATCTACAATCATGTGTAATGTGTCTTCCAATGTAACCAATCAAGTAGATGCCTCCTTGATTGATTCTCCTGATCAGATCTTCTGGTTAACAACAGATACTGGTAACTAGGCTTCCAAAAACATAATTGACCATGATCTCCTTCATCACTGAATACTGCAATAATCACCTTCACTGCTGACTGCAACAAATCTGCCTTTGGATCCTAAAAAACATGAAGATTTGGAAAAACAAGGTATCTTTTTCTCTTGATTCTGGTCTTTCTTCATAAATAAGAGTATGTTCCGGGTCTTCAAAAAATTATGAATAAGTGGATTAACAAATCTCCTTTTCAAAGAACATTTCAAAACATGAGACATATGAGGAGGAACCTGAAAGGGAATCCTGAATGGTCTGATCTTCTGAAGTCTGAATATATGGTAGGTCATTTTCATACGATATGATATCCATATTCTCATTACATTCATCACATTCATCAATCATGAGAAAAGAAACTTCAGATGTTTCTTGAGACCTAACAATAACATTTCTATCATCTACCATAAATTCATCCAGAGGAACTTTTTCACTTGCTTGAGCAAAGATCCCATCTTGCTGTTCATGAGCTGACTAGATTACCTCTTCATGAAGACTGTGTTCTGATGACATGAGAACATTTGGATCCAGAACTCTATCTTCTTCATCCCAGATGATTTTAGCAGTAGAGTTCTCTTTCATGGGACTTAGTACAAGGTTTTCTTGGTCATCACAATCTGAATCTACGTCTGAAATGGTTGTCTTAACATTATCACATTCTGAATTTGAAACTTGATTTCTCTGCATGCTGTCTTCTTCTATGGACAGATCTGAAATGACACTTTTTCTTTCATCCCTTTCAGCCATATGGAACTCTTCAACCTGCTGATCTATTTCATCTAATTCATGTTGACTGTCAAGATGCAAAATTCCTTCATTTTCCACCGTACAAAGATCTTGATTCTACTGCAATGTTTCTTGAGCATCTTGATGGGACTCCTCTAGTTTCTCTTCATGTTGATGAGATGGATTCTCATACAAGGCTTCCATGATCTCAGCATCCATAAAATTATCACCCTCATAGTATTTTTCAAGGCTTTCAAGAAAAGTAGAAGCATGTTTGCAACAATCATGAACTGGATTTAATGATCGATAAGAGTCTTTATATCTTTCAATGAACAGGGCATGAAAATCCTTTAGACAGTAAATACAAGTAGTGGGCAAATTTTCATACCAAGATTGGGCTTCACCTTCCAGAGTGGCCAGGAATATCTTCATCAGGCAATCTTAAGGAAAATCAACTTTCAACTTGCGAATAGGCATGTGAAATCTAACTAGATGTAAAGCAGTAGCCTTCCTGCCATCATCTCTAAACGTAGGCAAATTCCTTGACCAATCTACTTTCGGAATCTTATTTGGAAAGCCTAGAATGTGATCTCGGCTCATGGGAGCATATCTTCTTGCAATCCACTCCATTTTAAAAAAAATCTCAAAGCTACTGATCCCTCTACAGCGGAGTCACCATGAAGCACCGATTGCTGGATTCTTCAATGAAAGGAGTCGCCAGTTGAATGATTTCAGTCGTCTTATGTCTGATCACTGTTCACTATCAACAATTAGATCTGAACTTGAGATATGTACCGGGACAAAACAATCTTCAAGCAAACCATTTTCATCCCCAGTATGGTCGCCATTATGTTAGCACCTAAATCTGCCTTAGGCTGAAGGAAGGCAAAATTCAGGGTAACCACAAACCACACTCAGTCTGGTAGCTAGCCCTACTAGAACAAGAGAGGGCTCTCTCCGTGTCACGTTCAGTAAATAATCAAAACGATATGGTCTGAGATGACTGGCAATGAAATATTGATTTTAGGCTAGTAAATAAATAGGGATACAAGAAGCAAGTTTTTATAAATGACTGAGTTTTTGGGATGTATGGGACCAACGAGCAGTAATGAGCAGAGAATTTAACACAAAGGCACAGATTACTTCGTGAGGCAAGACAGGCAGAAAGTCTAGCAATTTAATATGAGGTAATGTGAAATGGAAAGATTGTTTAGGAGGGTGAAAAGGGCATAAACACATGAATCCTTTTCAACAGAAGAAGAACACAGAACGTGAAACTTTCCCACAAGAAGATTAATAAAGATGAATTCTACCTTAACTTACTTAGAAAATTTCACTGGAAATGAATATGAATGAACTATGGAACATAACGAAATACATATGGAACATAAAGAGAACACATTTGCTACACTCACACCACATGAATCTCATGAACCAAAGCCACTTCCTTTCATTAATTCTTTGTCAAAATATACAATGAAGAACTGAGTTTCTCTCCCACAGTCTCCCAGAAATTACAAGCAACCTTTTGCAAATGGTTTGCATACAATAAATAGATTATGCCATTGGGAAATAGAACGACCAATATTTGGGAATTTTTTCAAATTATTACAAACTGGAAATGGAAATCCAACCATTAGTTACAGGTGCAACGTTACAAAAAAGACAAATGGCTTGGGTGATTGCTCGCCTTCCTTTGCCATTTGGATAGAAGCCAACCTTTAGTGAAAATATTCTTTAAACTTTGCCTTAGGTGCCGAAAAAGTGTAGTGTAAATGAGAGGGCCCACTTGGAGAAGGTCGCAAATTGAAATGTCGCGGAGCGTAAGTGATTTTGGCCTTTGGCTCTATATGCGCCGCGCCCAAATCTATATGCATTGTGCCACTTTGGAGGCGATTTTGAGGTACCTGCTGAAGTCCAAATTGTGCCCAAGTGTGCTTGTTAGAAAGCCTTGCCTGTCTACTTTCCAACCCAAGTGGAATTTCTGAATTGGGTGCTCATTTTCCCCTCCAAAACTCCATTCTCCAAAGACTACTTCCTGTGTGTCAAAATAGGGGCAAAGAAGTCATTTTTTGAGTGTGTTTGACCTCCTGGAGACTCAAAACTTGCCCAAACTTCCTGGCCATGCACCCGCAGTCGTGATTTTCCATGCTGAATCCAAAAATACAAACTATTCTCGATTTGTAGCTCCCAATCCTAAGCGTCGTGCCAGTGGTGCGGCGCACAGGGTGAAAAACCCTATGTTGTGCCCAAAAATTTGTCATGTGACCAAAATTGCCCCAAATGTTTTGAAATTTGGGCTGCAGATTCCCTATGAAGTGCTATGCTGGGCCACAAAGGCTTCAGCCAATATTCGAAGCCGTTCTTGCTCTTTTTGCCTCTTTTGCCTTTTTGTCGCTTTGCTCAATTTCGCCTTCAAACTCCTTATCCGAGCCTTTGAACTCATGTTCCGTGCCCTGTAGTGATAAAAGATCCACCTCAATATGGTTTTCTCCCTGTCGGTCTTCTCTAGCAGTCTCTCAAGGTGGATGTTGATACGCTCGAGCCAAGACTCTCGATCATTATTAATCTCTTGCTCCAATGGAGTGAGCTCAATCCTCCTATGTTGGGCAACTTGGCGATTCTCATGGATGTTTCGCAGCTCCATGATCTCATGCTGGTCCTAAAGTTGTTTGTTCCTCTACTCCAAATACCTGATAATCCACTTAGCCCTCTCCAAATTGAGTGACAAGTCTTGGATCTCCGTTTGCTACTCCTGGATGGTCCTCCTAGGCTTGTCACTCTCCACATCTGTATCATCATCATGAATGAGGATGAAGTCGACCTCTCGTTCACCTGATGGCCCCTTGTCATGCATGGGCTTCATGCCCTTGTCCTGTACCTCTGTTGCGGATGTCAGAAGCGAGGCTCCTTCCACCCCGGGTGGAGATAACACTCTCTTTGCAGTTGCAAACAAATGTCTACTTCCTCTCTGATATGTGATGAATATTGGCATAGTAGTGGTCTCATGGCGCTCATACTGATGAGAAGGACCACCTATCTCATGTTAAACCTCTGATAATACCTGTGAAGTGCTGAAGAGGTCACGGGAGATGAAGTCATCCCAAGTAATCCCCTGTAATCCCAGCTGATGATCCATGAAAATCTTAATAAGGGGAAAATGATAAACACTGTTAAGTTGCTACTGAGAGGTCTTGTGCTGCATGAAGGTGTTCATCCTCTCTATGTTCCTGCAAATGAAATATGGGATGTTCATCATCCGTACCCTGGTAAAGTGCATGAGAAACCTAATGTGATAGGCATATAGACGAGAGAACCTCCCCTCACAGCTAAAATACTTCATGATCAACTTCATGAGTGGAGCATATTCATCTTTCAAATATCAAAACGGAAAGAATCTTTGGAGTGCATCAAGAAACTGGCCTTAATGTAAGGCTCATAGTGTTGTCGATCAACCTTCTATTTCTTGTGCCACTGCTCTCCAAGATTTGGTATGTCGGTTGCTAATGAGACAGTTTCGGGTGTTAGTGTGAAGGTGACCCCGACCAAGATAGAGTTATCTCCATGTAGGTGAAGCACAAAAAGACGCGCCAACTCATGATGAACTCGAACACTAGCCACCTTTTGACAAAACTCCAAACATGACAAATGCTGGAAGCATGACATAACAAGAGGGTAGGCCTTCAATTTTGTGACGGTAGTTGGCTCATCCCTAACATGTTTGCCACTTTTGTGATGTCTCCAAGGAGCCTATTCTTCCGAGGATGAATCTCTTTGTGGTTCCATCTCATACTCCGATGAATGCTCAGATGCCATGACTGGTGTATGTGTATTGTGCTTGGACTGCCCTTTGATGATGGTATGAAACTAGGTTTTGTTGTGATCTATGCCACCAAGGGGAACAATGCAAAAGGGAGTGTTAGGAAGCGGAATAATATGATGGGATTACGGGTTATGGGGGGGATTTTGTTTAGGGATATGTAGGAGGGTTTGAGGATTTTATAAGGTAGGGTTTTGGGGTTTTATAGTGGACAAATGAGTGGAGGGTGTTACACAAAAATATCATCACCTTGATTATTTGCAGTCGGTGTAGGTCTATCACCACATATACCAGCTTCCTAAGCAAGTCTCAAACCTCAGCTCTTCAAGACAAGCTTTAGAAATGAGAGAAAGACATCAAAAAAGCAATGTAACTCTCATTCCGCACTTTCTCTCACTTTTGCCTGTAGGCCTGCACCTTCTGTTCAGGATATCTGCGTACTTATACGCTTTGTATGTAAAGGGGAGGGTGCGTACCCCTGTAAAAGTCAAAAGGTGCAATCTTTATCTTAAAAAACTCATCTTGGGTTAATTCTAGAGTTTTCTAGAAGCATTTGTTACATGGATTGTTCGCTCAAAGTGCTTCATGCATCCCATGAGAGGAGGAACTAATCCCTTTTTGAGAGGAGCTATCCCTTTGAAGGAGGACTCTATCCCTTTGAAGGAGGAGCTAGCAACTGATCTCCATTGCACTATAAATTGAGGCATTGGGTCAGTGGCCAGAGGGGTTAGAAGCTGAACTTTTGAGGGTAAATGCTAGTGAAATCAAGACTTCCTATTTGAGCTTAAGAGGAGAGATCACATACCTTTTTGGCCCCATTAGGGAGTGAGTGAAGCTTGTCAAAGTAGAGGAGACTTCCTGTTGGACCCTGGGAGGAGCTTGTACAGCGTCAAGGCAAAGGTTGTAAGGTTATTCTCCTTTTGAATTAATACAATCAAGCTCATTTTTCTCAACAAGTATCTCATGTTATTTGTTTCATGGACTCCTTGACTTTCATGTTAAATATGTTTTATAATATTGGATATTCAGGTGCTATTTAATCGTTTACCTTGTTTGTGCTTGCAGGTTTGCGACAAAGGAACTTATTTGGATCAAAGGAGCGAAGGCATCTCCAAACTTGCGTTGGACATGAGGTAGGCCTTAAACACACTTGTTTGCCATTATTTATAAAGCACATTTAGAGAAAGATAGTGTCTGGTTGGTTTGTTTGTCATTAGGTCTTCATTAGATTCTAGGAAGGTCTATCTTGTCCGCAAGATCGACCCATTCCGCGTGACAAAATGGCGACTCCGCTGGGGACTTGATTGTTTTCCTTTGATTTTTCTTTGACTTGAGAAACTGTGTTTTGGTTTCTGTTTTTGGCTTGTTGTCTGTAGAATTGGGTGGATTTAGTAGATTTTGGGTTATTTTTCATTTTTCATATCTTTGGGAGAGGACCGCACCCTAGCCTTTTGACACAGTGCGTACCTATCCGCACCTTTGCTTTCAGCACAGGGCGAGACCGCACCTGTCTTAACTGTGGGCCTGCGGACCCTGTCAAAATTTTGAAAAAACCTAAGATTTCCCCTATTAGTCAATTTAGGATTTGTTTATGTGTTTTTAGCCTTTGCCCAGATCTGCACGTGACTTGTCAGGAACTTTTCTTAGGTTAATTCCATTGGCATTCCTATTTTCAGATTTTATCAATTGGGTGTTTTGTGTCTCTTTTTTGAGAAATTATCAATTTGATTTCCTTTGGTCATTACTTGGAGGTTTGTCTCAGTCTATTCACAATTTTGCATGTTTTTGCTAAATTGTGTATGAGTGTTAATCACCTTTGAGTGTTTTTATTTTTTGATCTTTGGAACTCTCACCCAATTTTCTTGACTTGCACTTGATTGGTTCTTAGATTACATTAGAATCATCTTGTGTTTGAGAATTCTCTTCCATAGATCACATTTGCATAATTAGGATTCTCGTTTTCAGAATATGAATGAAAAATGTGCATAGATTACATTTGCATACTTTTCAAGTGAATTGTGCATAGATTACAATTGCATAGTTTACATTCTGAACAATCAATTGTAGATTTAGATCAGTTTTCTTTGATTTGAATTTACATATTTTTATGCTTGTTTTTAACACACAAAAATAAAAATAAAAATAACTATTTTTGAATTGATTTGCATTAGTTTTTCTTGATGAAATTAGTGCATTAGAGAATTTGTTATAGTTTCTCTTAGTGATCAATTTTTTGCATTGTTGGAAGTGAATGGAAACTCTATCCTTACTTTAGTTAGGATTCGACGAATTGAAAAGATTAAATTATCATATTCGATTGCATTCAGTTTTGGGTCAGGTCATAACACCATTGGTTTCATATCCATTTATCCTTTTGAGTAATAACAGCCTAAATAACATAGCGCTTAATTAAAATTCATCTAGTAATTTTTACATTTTTAGGGCTCTTTCCACCAATCTAGCTTAGGCTAGTGTCTTGGAATAGGTTTTAGTTAACTCTCCAAGACAGTAAAACAAACAAGTAGCTGTATCTTGCGGTAGGGAGAAAATCCAATTGTTACATCTATGCTCTGGGAAAGCTCCTCTTAAAGGAGAAGCATGAGATCGTGTCCGAACCAGTGTGGGAATCAGTCCTTCCTCATTGGGAACGACGCCAGATATTCACGTATTAAAAACGGTAAACCTCGGATTAACCATTCTCAAGGAGCCTGGGGTCACTTGTTGGTAAACCTCAGATTATGTCGAGGAGCCTTCAAGGGAACTGAGCTTGCTACTCTGCCCTTGCATGCATATCGGATCGTAGACTGTTCCCCCAGGTATATTTGTTTCTGTTGGTAACCTTAGTGACCATATTCTATAGGATTCTTCCTAAGGTGACGGTGGCGGGAAGATCCCACTGTACCTGGAGTAGACGTCGGCTAGACTCACTTGGATTTTTTGGGGGGTTCTCTTCACTCAAGATGGTTAAGTGGAGAAACTTGTGCCATTCTATTCATTAAGCAGGTTGCAGGGGTAACTGTTCCAACCGCTATTTCTGTATCGAACTCTGCGACGTTGGATTTCATCACCAACTAGTGTTTTCGGTTTGGAAAGTTACTGTTTGTGTGTGGTTTGACTCCTAGATTTGATAGCGAGTGTTAATTTGTTTGTTTTTAATTGTTAGGTGTAAATTGTGAATTGTTAATTTTAGTTTTAAATTGTTAATAAAATTCACTGAAGTTTAATATAATGGCAAATGTTCCGGAATTTACCAACCAAGGAACCCCTCTTAATGAGGATCCTAGTACTTTTCCTTTCTTTGGAAATGTTGGTCCTCCTTATATGGCTACTTTTTCATTACCTGGATTTACAATAGGTTTACCAATATGGTTATTTTCAACTTCGTTGGCCCCAAATACTTCAATTGTTCCACCTCAACCGAATGCTTCACCTCAACAAAGTTCACCATCTCAACATCACCAAACTTCTGTTGACCCTTTACCTTCTTCGCCTAATTTTTCTTCCTCCATTTCTTCCTCTTCCCTTGGTAAAAGCCTCGATGCCAGTAACCAGGTTGCTAAGAAGAAGAGGAAAGGGAAGAAGAAGAAGAAGGAGAAGAAGCAAGATAAGAAAGAAGTCAACCAACCAACCATGACTGTAAGTGTTAGTTGTGTTGAGGAAACCTCCAACATGCATCATAAACCAAAATACCCTTGCAGGCTTGGTAAGGGTGACCACTTCCTTATCAATTGTCCTAGTATTCCAAAGGTCTTGGAAGTACGGTCAGAAAAATCTCATCAACTTTCCATTGATCCATCAACCAGTGATCGTTAGGTTGCTGGGAAAAAGGGTAAAGTTAGGTTTCCTTGTAAGTTATGCAATGGGAGTCATCAAACTCACATTTTCCCTCACATGGATGAAGCCTCAAAATTGTTGGAAAACCTTACTGTTCCACAGCAAGAATTTCCAACTGGTTACCATAAACTATTACCCAATCTACCGTCAACTGACGGACTGATTGATCTAATTTCAAGTACAGTCGATCCCACCTTTCTATTGGAGGGTGAAACTCATATCACTCAAGTTGATGATCCATTAGTTGATCATGTGGTCGATTCAATTTCACATTCGGTCGATCCCACTTTCCCTTTAGAGAGTGAACTTCATACCGCTCAGGTTCTTTTTGTTACATCAGATTCCTCTATGCTGGGGGGCATTTCACCTATTTCTATAGAATCCCCTCCAAGTACTGAGGTATTTTCCTTTGATTGGAATAGATTGACAGAACCTCATCTTCCTTTCTCCATCCCTTTCCCAATCGTTTTCAAGGTTGGTGGTAGGGACATGCATCGCACACAGGTAGATGAAGGTGCTTCTGTTAGTATTTTATCCTCAAATGCTTGAAAGCTTTGGGTTCCCCTCAGCTTGCGCCTATTACGCAGAATCTGAAAGCTTTTAACATAACCATTAGTGAACCTTTAGGGATCCTTCCTAATTTTTCTATTACCTTGGAAGGTAAAACTGTCTGTATTGATCTTATGGTAGTTCGAGGTCCCTTGGATTTCAATTTACTCCTTCGGTGAGACTATGTTTATGCAATGAAAGTTGTCGTATCGACACTCTTTCGCGTGATGTCTTTCCCTCACAATGGAAATATTGTGACTGTAGACCAACTTTCGTTCCCTAGTCTTGTTTCAACTACCAATAATATGACAGCCCTAAATGTTCCTAATTCTAAAGTGGTATCTACCCCGCCATGAGTTAATTATGTGGCAACTAGTCCCATGTTTTCAGTTACTGATGTAAGTGAGCCTCTCACTGTTTGCTCATCTTCCTTTGATTTAGATCCGTTAATTGACATGTGTTCCTTCCAGAGAACTATTCTTCCGTCTGATGAAGACCTCTTGGAAGCCATGATCAAGGTGTGTCCGTTGACATGTCTTTCTTCCAATTGGAAGCCATGATCAGTGAGTTGCGAGGATAGCTTTTTCCTGTATCAACCTCGTTAAAAAATGAAATAGGTTGTTGCGAGGATAGTTTTTTCATGTATCAACCTCGTTAAAAAATGAAATAAGTTGTCGCGAGGATAGTTTTTTCCTGTATCAACCTCGTTGAAAAATGAAACAGGGTGTTGTGAGGATAGTTTTGTTCTTGTGTCAACCTCGTTAAAAAATGAAACAGGCTGTTGCGAGGATAGTTTTTCCTGTATCAACCTTGTTAAAAAATGAATCAGGTTTGAGGATAGTTCCTTGTCTTGTGTCAACCCCGTTAAAAAATGAAACAAGGATAGGTTATATAGGTAGATTATAGAGAGTAGTCATGAGCATAGTTCCTAGTCTTGTGTCAAGCTCGTTAAAAAATGAATCAAGGTTTTTAGAGTATAGTTCCTTGTTAGGTAGATTGCAGAGAGTAGTTATGAGCATAGTTCCTTATCTTGTGTCAAGCTCGTTTAAAAAATGAAACAAGGGTTTTTGAGGATAGTTCTTTTCCTGTGTCAACCTCACTAAAAAATGAAACAACTCCCACAAGTCTTTTTCGAAAGTAAACCTTCATTTCATCCATCTGGTTGAATGCAATGAAGCTTGGGGGGCATGTACCTTGATTTGCGGCATTATGCTGGGGGCATGCGAACTTATAACAAGCATAGTTTTTCATTTCAAGCTTGTGTAAACATGAAACCGAATCTGAGCATGGTTCTTTTCCTGTGTCAAGCTCGTTAAAAAATGAAACAAATCCTCCTCTAATTGAGTCGAGAGTTTGACTAGATCTCATAAATGTTAAGTTGTATATTTAGGTTAGTTATTTCAGTTTTTCTTGCATAATTTTCTTACAGTTTTAGGTCGAGTCTTTCAAATGATCTCGTAACTGAACCTTCATTTCATCCAACTGGTTGAATGAAATGAAGCTGGGGGGCATGCGCTCTAGTAGTTATGCTTAGGGGGCATCAAGCACAGTTTTATCTCTGTTTCAAGCTTGTGTAAAAATGAAACTACTTTGAAGCATAGTTTTTCTTTGTTTCAAGCTTTTGTAAAAATGAAACCTATCTCGAGTCAATTTCAGTTATTTTCAAGACGCGTTAAACTCATGAAAATCCCGAGATTATTTTTCTATCTTTCATTCTCGTAAAACAAATGAAAATGCCGAGTTCTTTCTGTCTTTTCCTGCTCGTAAATTAAATTGAAAGTTGGCCATATGACTACATTTTTATCATTTTTTCGAACTAATTAAAACTTACGAAAAAGTGAAAACCATGAGTACATTTTTATCATTTTTTCGAACTTGTTAAAACTTACGAAAAAGTGAAACCTCAGAGTCACCTTTTAAGCCCTTTTCTGACTCCTAAAACATGAAAAGATTGCCGAGTTTTTCTTTTAAACTCGTTAAAACGGAATTAAAAGACGGTCAATTTACAGCTCTTTTCTGATCGTAAAAACATAAAAAGATTGCCGGATTTTTGTCGTTTCAAATTCAATATTGGTTATAAAATGACGTGTCCTTGGTCGCTTTTTTACTTTTTCGGGTCAAAGACATTAATAACGAAAAGTACTCCTTGGTCGTAAAAGATCAAGCGGTTCTCTCAAGTATTATTTTATACTTTTTTGGGCTTGGGAGACACAAATTTACGAAAAGGTCAAACCCTGGAGTTTTCTTAAGTTTTTTCAGACTCTCTAAAAATGAAAAACGCCGAGTTTCTCCTATACTGGACTCGTTAAATTTCGACAGTAAAGGACCTGTTCTATTACAAACAAGAACGGACCACTCCTTCTTAGGGTTCACATTTAAACTAAGTTGGACTCACCCAAAGGGTGAGCTTATAATCAAGCATATGTTATCCTCCTCAAGCTCGTAAAAAATAAAGAGGTACTTGCCAGAAATGGTGGGGGGAAAGAGAGAAAAGTGAGTCTGTTTGTCATACTTTATAACCACTCTTGAACACGACACTATCATTCACCTGGGTTGGGAAATCCTTTACCTAACAGTTGATCAAACCATATTGAAAGTCTTCAGCCAGTTTATGGGTATTAACTTTTGGTCAATGTCACCAAACCATCTGTCGTGTCGTTATGTGTTCAAGAGGTCAGTGCAAATAAGCCATTCATCTGCAAAATGTCTGTCATCCATCTTGACCATCCCTGAGTCAGTCCTTGCAACTAAATTTCTTCACCTTGATCTATGATTTCGTGTTGTGGACTTGCCTATGACGGATCACTTTCTATCAACTTCAAATCATTATCTAGAAAGATGATCTAGGAATCGTCAGTACCTTGAGATCTGCATGCCTCAATGGCAGGTTTCTCGCCTTGGACGACAGTTTACATCATTGACTTTCCATCAAGGGATCCCATGACATGTTCGACATCAACACATCTTATCACATCTCATGGATTGTACTGAGTACTTTGAGAGCCATTGTCATTATTGGTGGTTTCTCTCATGCTTGTTAAAAGTTTACATCATTGACTGGTAATCAAGCGGTTTCTACCATGTTCGACTTCGACACATTCAATCGCATGGATAGAATCGTACTGTTTCGGGACGTAGAAATGAAGACCCTGGATCTAGTTTCCAACATCCAGGTTGCGAGGAATTTTGTATTCATTATATTATGGACTATTCATAAACAGATGGCTACGTCCATACTGTGTCCATATGTGTCTGTACTTATGATGTGTTACGAGATCATTCCTATATCAGAGCAGTAGTTAGTCCTCTAGTCAGTTTTCAGTCTCTTAGTCAGTTTTTATCTGAGTATGGGAATGCCTACCTCAGCGATGATATGATCTCATATATATATTTGCATTGAATGTTTTTACAGGTTCCAACCGGGCTCTCCACAAGATGATCCTCGAAATGATAAAGCACTTCACTCTTCCTATATGAAAAATGAAAAAATCCTCATATACTACAGACTTCGCACTTTAGGGGGCAATCTGTTACACAAAA